>JBBPBX010000086.1:109067-119904 GCA_038048925.1 Garcialebias charrua | reverse complement strand
ATGTGTTTGGCTGTGTTGGTTTTGTATCAGGAAGATATTTTTCCCCTGTCAGCTCACTTTAGGAGAAAACCTTTCCCCTCCTGCGCTTTAAACATTTTGTATTTGACTTACCCCCCAGGAGCTCTGCTCCATCCACAGTAGACTTGATATAATGGCCCCCGCAGGCTGTGCTCTGACTTGATATTTCTGAGAGAACGCTGAATCCTTTTGAGACCATCATTGATATGAAAAGACATGGTTATTTTCTGTTGATGAAACCAGTAAAACCATTTCATTTAGTAGGCTGATTGGGACACACATCATCTCACTGTTGGACGTTAAAGGGACCACTCAAATTGTAACTACAAAACACGTTTTGAAGGCAGAATTTGGCCGATTGGTGAATTTGAACCACAATCTGTCTTTCAATAGTAAAATGAAAGCATGGAACATTATTTGCACATTATCCTACACAGTTTTGTACCAGCTCTTTGTACGCTGGGAGCAGTAACAGGTTTTTATTGTCATTATAGAAAACGCTTAACTGAAAAGTCTTGTCTTATGTCATGCCTTTGTCCTCAGCCTTGTAAATGTACTGTACATTGGAGGGATTTGGCCATTTTGAAGTGGGGTTTTGTTAAAAGTTTATGAAGAATTAACATCTTACCTGTTGTAGATCACTCTTTGAACGACCTCGGATTGGAGAAAGAAAATATATATACAACGAGATCAATTCTGACCAGACTTGACAGGTTAATGATTAGTCTGAATGTTGCCAAGACCAAAGTTTGTTATTGCTGTCTTCATTCATCCAAATGCTGGGTCATATGCCGTCACGTTTTGCAAAACACACGTTTTCATACATAGGATAATAGCATCAGCAGCTAACTGTTCTGTGCTCCAGCATCAACGTGTGGCATGGAGGCTGCACAGCTGCAGAAAGAAAAGCTTTGCAGAGAGTGGTGAAGGCTGCACAGAAGAATGTTGGAGTCAGTCTCCCCACCATCACAGACATCTACACCTTCATGATGCAGGAAGAGAGCCACCTGCATCATGAAGGACCCCACTCACCCAGCACACACACTTTTTGCCCTGCTCCCCTCAGGAAGGAGGTTGAGGAGCATTAAGTGTAGAACCACTAGACTGAGGAACAGCTTCTACCCTGAGGTTGTTAGACTCATGAATGTCTAACCAGAATAATCACTGTGAAGAGTCACATCATGTTGCTGTTTCATGTTTTATGTTGATGTGTTCATTTGTGCTAATCTGCTCACACAGACTCATGTTCGTGCTGCTGTTCGGTGTATTGTTTTTATGCCATTAGTGCTTAGTGTACAGTATATTTAATTGATGTTTTTCTTAGTTCATATCTTAGATCTTATTACTGTTTTTCTTTTACATTTTATTGTTGGATGTAACTGGGACCCTGTGTGCATAATTTCACTCCACCACGTACCACATGTGGTGCGAACGACAATAAAGAATCTCTGTATTTGTAACTACAGAACTTCCAGTGCAGCCTGGGGCACTTCCAGCAGTAAGAACACAAATTTCTTCTGAAATACCCATGTAATGAAAAAATAGTGGTTTTATAAAGGTTTAATTATAACTGTTTGCATGAGCCACTATGAAAAAAAACAAAAAACCTCCACTTTACAAGCACAACATCTGCTTTGAAAGTGGGTCAGCTCAGACAAACTTGCATTAGCTGGTCCACAAAGTCCAAGTACTGTAGATCCACTTCCAGAGCCGATTTTGATGATTGCAGATTTTCAGATGGCAGCATGACAGCTCAGTGGTTAGCACTGTTGTCTCACAGCAAGAAAGTACTGGGTTCAATCCCCGGTTGGACCTGGGTCTTTCTGTGTGGAGTTGCATGTTCTTCTCATGCTTGCATGGGTTTTCTCCAGGCAGTTTCCTCCCACAGACCTAAAACATGCATGTTAGGCTGTTTTCAGGCCCAGGCCTCTCTTGCAAAAGACATCTGTGATCTCAATGGGATTTGCCTGGTTAAATAAAGGTTAATAATAAATAAATAAATAAATGTTGCTGTCCTATAACAACTTTGTTCATCAAAATTTCACTGTTGATAGATTAAATGAAATTAATCCCAGAAGTGTTTCAGGTTTCAGTAGAAGTTCTACAGCTAGCTGCTGCTGTTTATATTTTTGCTTACAAATAACAAAAACTTTATATAAACGTGTATTAAGAGATTGATGATGGTGTAAATATTTATAAAATAAAACGAGCCTCTGAAATTTGGGGCTATCCACAACATGTAGGATATTAATTGTTCATAACTTTTCCACACAACTTAATTTTAAAACATCTAAAATATCCTGTAAAAGCAGAAGCATGAAGAAGCAAATTGATTTGATCAACTACGCTTTTCACCTGTGCCCATATTTAGGTATTTATTTGTAAGATTGTGCCACATGTGTTATTTTACTGGCCAGGGAACTCGTTTTGGTTTTGGCCTTTGCTTTAAATTTTACCCCCGACATTTTTTTTTCTGTCCTGTGTTGCTTCCTCTCTCATTCTTTGCCCATCTTTAAGGATGTGAAGTCTATCAAATGTTTGAAGACAGCTTGTTTCTTGACTTTCTGTCTGTTAGCTGGTGATTCACGGGCCGGCTGCAGAGCTACACGCAGGTCTTTGTGTTGTTTGATACACTTCAGCTGTCAAAATCCTCAGCACTGTTCTTCAGTGGCAAAAAGATCTTCAGCCTGTCTGTCTGACTCTGTCTGTCTGTCTGACTCTGTCTGTCTGTCTGTCTGTCTGACTCTGTCTGTCTGACTGTCTGTCTGACTCGTGCTGCCCACGTCAGCTCTGATGCTTCCTCACCTCTGCTTCATTTCTCACACTCTCTTTTCCTTCTCCACTCCTCCCGAGTCACTAATCCTGCAGAATAATTTTGTTTGCGTACCGCACAACATTTTTTCGGCGTTCAAGTCAGAGGTGAACTATTTCTGTAGGATGTTCAGACTCCCACATAATATATGCGTCATTAACACTCTTGACTTTTCGTGTGCGTTTTATTATAATAGGTAAATTGTTCCTGTTCTGCAAAAGGCCACACATTGATACCATTTCTTAGTTGTTTGATACAGTGTATTTAAGACTGTCACGTCAGTCAGACAGTACCTGCTATGAACATTTGTTAGTTTTGTTGTGAAATCAGAGGAACGGTCAAAGTCTTGTGTACTCCGCTCAGATCAGTGGCACTACGGCAGCCCAGGCGCCCTTTCCGTGGCCTCTGGAGTGAAGAGTGTTCCCTGAAGCACGCTGGCTGTGTGATCAGAGGCGGCAGATGGACTCGGCTGTTGTGTCTGCTGTTGCCTGTGTGTTGCTCAGCTGTTACCAGGTCACACCATCCCCTCCCCTGGATCTGATTTCACTGTGGAAACATCACCTTCTCTTTCCTGGGCTGGGTTGGGTCATACGTAGCTGTTTGACAGGCCGTGTCACGCTGGTTGTATCATGCTCTCCTTGCTGGAAATAGAGGGGTGGCGAATGTCGCTGCTGCCCTTCCAGCTGCCTGAGCTCTCGTGCTGCACAGCCGAACGGACAGAACAGAAAAGACCCCCTATTTATAGCAGCCTCAAACTCCGATACCAGTAAATAAATATTTCATTAGCCTCAAAAAGGAGAGTGAAGAGTTTGAATTTCAGCATGGCCTCTGTCTCTCTGAGCTCGCCTCTTCTGTTGGAAGCAGTTTACAGAACACCGCTCCGTGTTTGTTACACCTCTGCCTTTCCACTGAACTGGACCTTGGGGAGCCTTGTCAGCTGCATCAGTTCTCCACTCTTCCTTTCTCCCTCGCCTCCTTCTTTTTTCTGTATCAGCAGTGCAGCATCAGTTGTTCAGTGCTGACTGAGGGCCCTAACTGAGCTGTTACGTAACGGCTGCAACTCGCTCTCTGGGGCCCCTTTGTGACCAGATGGCTGCTGAGTCACACTTTAAAGCAGTTCATACATGTCATGCCTCTCGTATGGCTTGAGCTAAAGAGATCATTGCAGGGCAGCTTTTACATTTTTAAATATTGGCTGTATTAATATGTATTTATTGGTTATACAGTATGTGGCTTTTAAAATATATAAAGCATTTGAGCTGGACACAGTCCAAAGTGTGCATGTGTATGAAGGTGCCCATTCTTCTTCTTTATTCTGCTTCTATCATGATGTTTGATTTACTGATCCCTCCTCAGCTTAGGAAAAACCCATACAAAAGAACATTAAAACATGTGACTGGATTAGTAATTGTGTGTTATGATCTTGGCTGTACATCACACAGCTAGTCCGCGACTTACAAACGAGTTCCGGACCTAAGCACCGTTCGTAGGTCGATTTTGCCGTAAGTCGGAGTCCACCCGAGCCGCCACTGCCTGCACATATATGTATGTTACTATACAGTTACCAAGCACTTCGCCTATCCTAACACACCTAGTGCAGTATCACATGTAAATAAATGAACAAATAAAAAATATAATTTCTTACTTTGAGCTGGTCAAAGCCTGCCTTCGCCCGCAAGCTGCCCGCGTTAGCTGCGCTCGTTAGCATGTCAGTTCATCCAAAAGGCTGTTGGCGCTCGCTGTTTCTTCACGTTAGCTCGGTGTCCTCCGACATCTTAGGCTGCCAGGCGGACATTGAGGAGAGCTCCCGGCCACAGATGGCCTCTCTGCGGCATGTCGGCTTGCTGTCTTCGCCCACGTTAGCTGCGCTCGTTAGCTGCGCTCGTTAGCATGTGGGGCGGCGTTGTGGAAGCGATCCGCGGCTGCTGCTCCAGGCCTGAGACGTCCACAGAGTTCACTGAGCGTTTCCAGCTAATTTATCCGTATGAGGCATCCTCTTATGGGAGAAACAGTCCTCCAAAGCCGGCTGCCGAGTGCTGAGACTGAAACTAGAGACTGGAACTAAACGTAAAATGGCGGAGGCTGCATTTCCAGTTCCTGCAGGAAGTTGCTCAAATAAGCTTAAAATTATAAAAATAATAATAATAATGATACTTTACGTATTTATAAAGCCATTTAAAACAACCACAGCTGCAACAAAGTACTGTACACATGAAATTAAGAACATTTAAACACACAAAAATATATTTTTTAAATTTTTTATTTCATATTTTTATTAAATATGATACGTTCGTATGTCTGAGTTGCCGTAGGTCGAGGGCGCCATAACTCGCGGACCACCTGTAGTTGAAAGTGGCCAAAAACTCCACAAAATGTCCACATAGGCCTGTCACAATAACAAATTGTGCTGGTTGATTAATCGTCTCAGAAATTATTGCGATAAACGATAATATTGTTTGAAATTTGACAATAATTAGTATTATAAGACTGAACTGAAGGATGGATAGTGAGGGAGTGAGCAGCGTGTCTCAGAAAAATGGGATGGAGGTCCCTTGATGGGACATGGGCTGTCTCTCTTCGGTTCTCAAAATGCGGACGCTCTTTGTGGTTTGAGCTCTTTAGCATAGCATTTTTCACACAAAGATTTTAATAAAAAAAAAAGTAAACAAGTTCTCAGCTTCTTTATGCAGAGAAAAACAACTTTTTACACAAAGGCACGGGTTTCAACTGTGAATTTTGGAACTTTGACAAGTCGGAGGTTTTTTCCCCCTGAGGTCGGCCTGTTAGCTTAGCTCATAGCTTAGCTTATCAGTTTAGCTGCTTTTAACCAGAGGTGGGTAGAGTATTCAAAATTTTTACTCAAGTAAAAGTATTGTTACTTGAACCAAATATTACTCAAGTAAAAGTAGTGAGTAGGCATCCAAAAATTTACTTGAGTAAAAGTAATAAAGTACTTTGATTATAACCTACTCAAGTAGTGAGTAACTGCGGAGTACCATCTTGTGTCATTAAATTATAACATGCAAATGGATTTACAAGGAAACATAACTTTTAATGAGACTGAACATACATTGTTATAAATAAAAACACAAAGGCAATACCAGCCAAAAGGATTTAGAAATAAACCACTTATCTTTTACAATGGTGTAAATAAAAAAACAAACACAAAGGCAACTGTAGCCCAAATAATTCTGCTAAATAATAATAAACTTGACTTTCTGCAAAATTTTGTTTCTACCAGTAAATGTTGGAACTCATTTTCTTACATTTTGACATCCTATAAACAGCACTAACTGTTTACCAGAATCTCCGACGTCACTCAACATGGCCCGCGCGGAGAGTTTGTTGTGGTCACGTGACTGGTTGGCTTCACTTGATTGGTTACATGTCAGGTGACAATAAGTTACGCAATAATTTTGATGCAAATGTTTTTATACTTGAAACAAAAGTAACTGTAGCGATCGGCAGAAAGCCCATAGTAACTGAGTAAAAGTTGCGGTTTTCTCCCCTAAAATTTACTCAAGTAAAAGTATAAGTCTTTCACATTTAAACTACTCTCACAAGTACAATTTTCTCAAAAAGCTACTTAAGTAAATGTAACTGAGTAAATGTAACTCGTTCCTACCCACCTCTGCTTTTAACAATCCAAAAATGCGATTTTGCACGGTTAAAATGGATTTTAACAAGAAAAGAGAAAGAGACAGGTCAGTGAAGAGTACCAGAGTTGAGCGTTTTGTCATCCAGTGTTTTTGGTAGAAAGAAAGAGACACACGAAGAAACAACAAAGACGATAAATGAAACTGAGGTTGATAATTTTCATTTATCATGCAATTAATTGATTTATTGTTTATCGTGACAGGCCTATGTCCACATACACAATGATATTTTGTTAAATAGCTTGAGAAAATCCCAAATTATTCTATCAACAAACATATAAAGGAAAATGTCCGTTTATAGTATGATAATGGTTTAAATTATCTGTATAAACATCTTGGTAAGGAAAAATGAATGCCATCTTTTTTTAAAGAAGTACTTTATTGTTATTACTAGGTATGCACCGATAAATCGGCCGGCCGATCGATCGGCCCCGATTTCCTTAATTTGGGGAGGTCGGTGATCGGCCGATCTTTAAATGAGAAGCCGATTTTATCCACCGATCGCATCTGCCTCCGCAAAGGTCGGAAAATCATGAAAATTTAGGGTGCATTTTGACCTTTTAACACCTGAAAATCTGTATCGGCCAAAATCGGAATCGGCAGGTCAGACTTTCTAAAAATCGGTGATCGGCCAGAAAATTGAAATCGGTGCACCCCTAGTTATTACCGGTAAGTGTGACAAAGCATAAGCAATGAAACACACTTGTTACTATTTGCCTGTTATTTTTCAGTTTCTTTCATATTTCTTTCTGCTATTTCTACCACAGTAAAAATAAATAAATAAAATCGGAACCTGCGGCTCTGTTAGGATTAATACTCATAATTTTTGGTACATTTGGTACATTTTGTCTAACCTGTACATCATACAGGGTAGACACACTTAGCAAAAATCTGCAAAAGATTTCCGTTTTGATCAGAGAGATATTGATGAAACAAATCTGTAAATTCGGTTCTTGAGGGTTCCATAGTTTAGATCAGATATCACAGTAGAAACATTAAGCCAAAATTTAAAAGGTCATAAAACAGACTTTACTTGAATAAAAACAGTCATTTTTGTCTTCACTCAGCCTTGGCTTAGTGGTAATGGCAGTCGTCCCCTGATCGGAAGGTTGGAGGTTCGAATCCCGGTTCCCCACACCATGTGTCGTTGTGTCCCTGGGCAAGACACTTAACCCCGAGTTGCTCCCGGTAGGACTGGAAAGGCGCCTTGCATGGCAGTCTGCCGCTACCGGTGTATGAATGCGTGTATGAATGGGTGGATGGTTGGTATTGTAAAGCGCTTTGGGGCTCCTCACAGGGGGCTAGAAAGCGCTATATAAATAAGCTCCATTTACCATTTACCATTTACCATTCACTCGCTGCACCTCACTGCTTTTGGACTCATAGTTTCTCTCAAATCCTCCCCAGAGTGCCAAGTGCCCACATCCAACACCTCATTGACCTCCATTGTCTCTGACCTCTGAATTTTATCCTCAAAACTGGAAATGAAGGGTCTTTTTATTTGTCATATCTCCTACATAAAACACTGTATACATACAAATGTTTATATGTGATGAGCAGATGCGTCTGCTACTTACATTTTTAATACAACTTAGATTTTTTTTTACAGTCACTGAGGCTTACTTATTACTGTGCATTATTAAAACTACTCTGTTTCTTGAAGAGGGCAGTCAGGGAGTGACAGGCACAGGTGTGTGTGGTTACCATGGTTGGTGACACAGCTTTACCATTTTAATATGGGTTCTTTTTACTATTCTCATACAGTTTAGACATCAAAATGTTAGCTTAGATTATTACAAAATAAATGTCCCAAATCACTTTTGGGCTTTATAGAAAAAACATGTATGTAGTAGTGTTTTGTTGGACATTAGCTGCATTGGCACTCTTCAAAATATCATCATAAATTTAATTCACGTTTAGTGATTCTGTGTTGTCATGAGACAAGCTTACATTACAAAATCATTTCAGTTTAATAATTTAGGTAATCAGGTTTGAATTTCACCGTTTTTGTCGTCAAACTAGTTGTGGAAAAGAAATGTCTGTTAAATATTTGTATGGGCGTATTGATGCATTTTAAATTCTGCAGCTATGTGCCAAGTACACAAAGGTAGGATAAACCTAAACTGTCAGTGAAGAAGGTCACAGTCCAGGCTGCCCTTGCTCTGTGCCATCTATAGGAGGAATGTACATTCCTGTACAGCATCTGCTACATGACAGAAAGCCCTCGCCCCACCAGGGCCTCTCGCTCAGTCCTGGCTGCCTCTCTGCCTGGTCGTTCTATCCGACAGCATAACTGGGAAGTTTTCATACCACACACAGTCTCTGGGGAGAGACTGCAGGGCTAATTGCACTGCCAAATACAACACAAGACGTTTGCAAAGCATGCTGGTTTCTACTCAAATTATGAAGCAGTGTTTTAGATTTACTGACTCTTAGTGCAACTTCGGGGGATCTTTTTCAGTGTTATTGAGTCACCATGCCCTCAAATATGTCTGGAAGTCTGTTTAGTGTCTATCACTGTGTTACATGCTTTTTATAATATTTTTTTCTCCTATCAAATGCAATGATAAGCCTTGTTGGACTGATCAAATTCAGGTGATTTAAAAATACAGGGATGTGAAGCAAATTTTTAATCTAAAAGACAATAATCATGATAACATTTTGTGTGTATCTGCTTTACTTACTGGAAACACGTATATAATTCTTCCATCAGAACTGGATAAATAACTTTTTATTTGTTTTTCCCTTGTTTTTTTTTTATCTTAAAATTGCAGACCTACTCTGGCCTTTTCTGTGTGGTCATCAACCCCTACAAGAACCTGCCCATCTATTCAGAGAACATCATTGAGATGTACAGAGGGAAGAAGAGGCATGAGATGCCACCGCACATTTATGCCATCTCTGAGTCAGCGTACCGCTGCATGCTTCAAGGTAAAACCTGCTGATTGACTGACTGACAAACACAAAACAAAAGCAATGGAACAGGGTCCAAAACTGGGGTCCTGCAAGATAGAAACTTTAAAGATCCACTGACGTGATTTTTCTACTATTCATCAAATTGCTCAAAATATATATATTTTATCATTTAAATATGTTAGTTTTTGCAAACAAAATGATAAATCACTTTAATTTTGCTTTAAAAGTGATTTTGAACTTCAAGCCGTGTTTAATCATGGGAAATCCGTTTACACCTGAACGCACCATCTGTGATGTAATGTCCAGAGTGAGAGGCAGAGGGCTCCAGTCTCTTCAATAGCGGACATTTTAAAACTTGACTAATTTATCAATCTAGGTGAAGATTTGAGCTATTTGTCTTCATTTTGGGAAGCAGAAAATAGTTTGGGTGATGGAACAAGAAACAACAGGATCTAATTTAGGTCTGATGCTGTATCAGACTGACTTTCATGTGGAGCTGCGCACACCGTGACAAGCTCAGAGCTCTGCCTCAACTCTGGACATTACATCACAGATGGTGCGTTCGGGTGTAAACGGATTTCCCACGATTAAACACAGCTTGAAGTTCAAAATCACTTTTAAAGCAAAATTAAAGTGATTTATCATTTTGTTTGCAAAAACTAACATATTTAAATGATAAAATATATATATTTTGAGCAATTTGATGAATAGTAGAAAAATCACGTCAGTGGATCTTTAAAGAGTGATAGACATGTTTTTTTTTGTCTAACTTACTGTGTTGCAAACCTGAATACTGAGGCATTATTGTTTTTATTGTAATTCAATTCTAGTTGACATGAGGTTTAGCTGCACAGAGCAAGTGATTAATGTGTGAAGACGGTGTGTGAAAGTCTCCGGGTCATTTAGAAGATGTGACACCACCGACCATGTCTCAGAAGTCGTCTGTCATCGGGGAGGTCAGATAACAAATTAAGTATCTGGCAGGGTTTCTAGCCGTATCATTAGTTTCATGTGGTTATTTGCAAGGAAACCTGAGGCTCTTCATCTCAAGCTGTAAACGTCCAAACATTTTGCATTTTCATTTAGATTAGCTTGTTTGCAGTATTAATTATTGTGTTTGCAAATATTCCTCCTAAACTGAACTGCTTTCAAACTAGTTTAGTTCTCACTACAGATACTGGCAATGTATTATTAATGCCCACCTTTTGGTTGTGTGTGTTAATGCTCATGCATGTGTGTATGTGGCTTTGTTGTGTTAGCAAAATATCTCTAGACTCAGTGGACAACTTGAATAAACCCCAGAGCATAATTATTGGATGTACATCTACAGACTCTTTGGAGTCAACCCAATTAAAGGTGACAGTTGAGCGACTTTATGAAATATAACTATATATATATATATATATATATATATATATATATATATATATATATA
>JBBPBX010000086.1:87289-97766 GCA_038048925.1 Garcialebias charrua | reverse complement strand
TTATGGTAGAAATTTCTGTAGCAGACCATTTAAGAATTCTAGACATTTCGGAGACTCAGTATAAATCACAGAAAGGAAAAACTACAGTACAACATGGACAGCTCAGCCTGCAGTTTGCACATTACGTCTCTGCACCTTTTGCATGTGTCAGTACATGTGTAGCTATCAGTCAGGCACAGCAGCGCTCCATGCCTCCATAAATCTGAAGTTTGATGACATGATTTAAGGTGGAGTCACTGTTCCTGGATTGCGTTGTCATGAGTAAACACAGACTTGATGTCAGGAGCTTCAGCACAGCAGATAGGATTACTTGGCTGGCTGCTGCTGCTGTCACCGCCCCCTCCTGTAAGCTTCCAGCGAGCTCAAAGCTTCATCCACTCATTGCAGTTATTGGTAATTCTGTTTATTTATTAACTCACAAAGTTAAAATGTGGGCAAAGATCTGGACTATGACTCATTCATCCATCCATTTTCTTTACCTCCTACTTTCTTTCCGGGTCGCTGCTGCCTATTTTCATCAGTCACTGTGCAAAAAGCAGGGGACGGCCTGGACAGGTCGCAAGTCCATCACAGGGACGTACAGAGACAAACAGCCATTCACTCTCTCACTCACACCTACGGACATTTTAGAGTTACTAATCAACCTAACATGCATGTTTTTGGTCTGTGGGAGGAAACCAGAGTACCCACAGGGAAAATGCAAACTCCACTCAGAAAGGTCCCAGGCCGGGATGAGATCCTGTGACCTTCTCCCTGAGCAATGAAAGCTTTACCAACTGCACCACTATGTCGCTTCTGACAATAATTCATTATTATCTTTTTATTATTATTATTATTATTATTATTATTATGCATAAACATGCTTTTTGTTTCTATCACAATTTTTGATTTGCTACTCCATCCACAACTTCAGAAAATCCTGTACAAATTAGATCAAAACCTAGGCATTTTGTCAATTTGCATCGTTACAGAAATAAGTTTCAAATTCAGAGATTCAGAGAGATCTATTTGTCAATCACATCTCATATGGTACATGTGGTGGAATGAGATTACCTATGTACACAGGGTCCCAGTTACATCCAACAATAAAATGTAAAAGAAAAACAGTAGTAACATCTAAGATATGAACTAAGAAAAACATAAACTAAATACTGTATACACTAAGCACTAATGGCAAAACATTATGTCGAACAGCAGCACAAACATGAGTCTGTATGAGCAGATGAGCACGAATGAACACAGCAACATGAAACAGATCAGCAGCAACATGAAACAGATCAGCAGCAACATGAAACAGATCAGCAGCAACATGATGTGATTTTTCACAGTGATTATTCTGGTTAGATATTCATGAGTCTAACAGCCTCAGGGTAGAAGCTGTTCCTCAGTCTAGTGTTTCTACACTTAATGCTCCTCAACCTCCTTCCTGAGGGGAGCGGGGCAAAAAGTGTGTGTGCTGGATGAGTGGTGTCCTTCATGATGCAGGTGGCCCTCTTCTTGCATCTGGAGGTGTAGATGTTTGTGACAGTGTTTATTAAATTATGACTAGGCTTTATTTAAAAAAGTATCAATTTTTGAACAGTAGCTATGTTGACATCTTTCAAAGTTTTAAATAAATATTCCAGTTTTAATTAATAGTTTAACTTTACTTGTTAGTGCTTTTTATTTCAGTTCTACCTCTAGTTGTATGAACTAAATAATTGTGTATCTTTTTCATCATTAAGATTCGTCATTAATCAATTTTATCACATGAAGTCACGACACAGTTTGCTCCCTGTGACCGAGCCCCGGCTTCCCCTGTGAGTCTGGAATTCCTGTGGGGCTTCAGAGATTAGTGCTGTGGTGTCGGAGTTGCCAGAATAACACACTCACATACTCTAAAGGGAAAACTGCCTTGGATTATGGCAGACCGAGTCATCACAAAGAACCACTGTGGACCAAACAAGCCACCCGACGGCTGCCATCTGCAATCGATTACATTGCCAAATGCTTTCTGCCATATCTCCCACGACAGCTTTCTCTCCCCTTTCATTGGGGTAAGGGCAACACCCAGCAGCACAAAGCTAATTTTACTTCTCCTGTAGGGACATAAACAAAGCTGTGCACATAGAGAACCTGCTGCACTGCTGCTTAAGACATCTGCTGCCTTCAATGTACAGTACTGTATTCTGGAGAAAAACAGTGGTAGGAGAAGGATCTTTACACAAACAGCACTAATGCCTGTTGTGTTTCCATATTCTGTAAAACAGCTAATTGTTTCTGAGAGTAGGGATATGAAAGCATCAAGTAGTGAAAAACAGCAGACTTTATTGCTGATCAATTGCTGTTTATTTTTGAAGTGACTTACTTATTTTTTTGTTGAAGCTGAAATTGTTTCTCAAAACACCTCAACAACGAGCGTCTGCGCTAATGTATCATGAATGTGTGAAAATGTTGGTAGCTTATTTCTTTTAGCAAATTCCCAGATTTCTTTTTATCAGTCTCAGCGATTAGTGTGTTTAGACAGTCTAATAAATTATGGTCTGAGCGTATCAGCTGCATAGACTCCACCCTCGTTCATTATTGTGGGGAAGGGGTACACCGCTGAACGGTTCTGCTGTTTTGACACTGCTGGTACTTTGTCTGGCTCGACCACTGTGCTTATCGAACCAAAAAAGCAGATTAAGTCTGAATGTTGCATGTCTCTTCCTCTGAGTAGTCCATTTGTTTTGTCCGTAGTCTGTTTGCCTGTGTGTGTACAATCGTGTGTTGAAGTGCACTGTCTCTTGTTTTTTTAGCACTTTTAAATATTGCCACAAACCTTCAGAATTTTAAATAATTTAAACTATTCAGTCTAATTTCGAAGTTCATGATTTTTTTTCACCATTAACAACAAATATATCTTTGATACACGTGCGCAGGACTGTAGATGTTAATTATAATTATGCATAGAAATGTAAAAGTTAGATTTCAGAGTTCATCAATAGGCTCAAAGTTGTTTACCTCAGCAGTCCAGCACCCCCGCCTGTGAAACACGCGTTTCTGTACACCACACTCCCACAGTCTCTGTTGCTCAGTCTGTCTTGTCTCCCCACTTTTTTTTCCTTCCAGACTTTTCTCATTTCACCCCTGCATGAGAAGCATTTGAAAAATGTGCTTTGTGGGACTTGAAAAAGGGGGAGACTCCAAAAGCCCATTTGATTTTTCTCTGCCGTGTGCAGCGCAGGCTAACAAGAGCCTGAAAAGTCAAACCCAAGGCGACAGGATACCAACATGTGTAAATAATTTGAACACTGCTGTCGTAAACTTCATCTTTAACCTAGAGCATGTTCAGTTCAAGAAGTTTCAAAGCCAGTGTCACAAAGTTTTCCTCATCCGTTGACATGAAGTCAAATGTGTGCCTGGTTGTACAATTCACTGTCAACCTTTATATACTGTACCTGCTTTGACATTTTCTACTAAATAATCAGTTGTTAAAGCTTCAGATTAACTTATTTTCCACTGCAATGGCTTGCAAAAGTACTGTAGTCACCCCACTTGGAAATTCTGTCCCCACCTCTTTCACAGTTACAGCTGCAAACCATCCATCCATTCATCCATCCATCCATCCATCCATTATCTTTGTCTGCTTCTTCCTTTTTGGGTCATGGGGGTCACTGGTACCCATATCCAGCCATCACTGTGCGAGAGGTGGGGGACACCCTGGACAGATCTCCAGTCCATCACAGGGACACATAGAGGCAAACGAGACAAACAACCATTCACTCTCTCACTCACACCTAGAGACAATTTAGAGTTACCAAACAGCAGTGTTTCCCCTACCATTATACAAGCGGGGTGCGCCACCCCGTCAACAGAACTGAGCACCCCGCCTACCAGACCAAACTTGACCCCTCCACCCACCCAGCACTGGCATAGCACTAAGCTAGCAGCACAAAATACAGGCTCTCTAGCTAAAAAGCTAAAGGGAGCGCTCACGTTGCCTCTCCCCTCGTGCTGAATGCCCCCTGCCCCTACAAGCTGCACTCAGACGTGTCCGTCCCCCCGTCAACAAAAATCATGGATGAGATGAGCACCCCGCCATGGCAAGTTAACTAGGGGAAACACTGAACAGACTAACATGCGTGTTTTTGGTCTGTGGGAGGAAACTGAAGTACGGTACCTGGAGAAAACCCGCACATGCACAGAGAGAACATGCAAACTCCACCCAGAAAGATCTCTGGCTGGGATTTGAACCAGAGCGACCTGCTCACGTAGTGGCAGCAGTTCCACCAACTGTGCCACCGTGCTGCCTTTTTTCCTCATTTCATAGCAAAACTGCTTCAGCTCATTCAAGTTGGATGGATGCTGCTTGTGTGCAGCAATCACTGAGTTTCTCAGTTGAAATGAGGTCTGGACTTTGACTGGGTCGTTCTTGGTCATTGTTCTGATGGAAGGCAAACCTCCATCCAGGCCACAACTCTTGAAAACTCAAGAATTTGACTATATTTTGCAATGTCCACCTTTATTTAAACTCTGACCAGTTTTACAGTCCCTGCCATTAAAAAATTGTCACCATAATATGATGCTGCCACCTCTATGCTTAACTGTAGGAATGATGTTTTCAGCAATAATAGTCTCCAGTAACATAGTAATAATAATAATAATAATACTTTATTTATAAAGCCCTTTAAAACAACCACAGCTGCAACAAAGTGCTGTACACATAAAATCAAGAACATTTAAACACAAAAATAAAACAGTTGTTAGCACTTTGAGATTTTTATTAATGAAAAGTGCGGTATAAATTGAATTTATTATTATTATTATTATTATTAAAACATTAAGATCAATAAGAACAATAAAAACAGTGCAGAACAAATTCAGTTTGTGCTAAAAGCCAGTGAGTAAAAATGTGTTTTTAGAAGAGTTTTAAAACTGGACAGTGAAGGAGCTCGTCTGATGGGAAGAGGGAGATCGTTCCACAAGCAGCAACAGAAAAAGCTCTGTCCCCTCTGAGCCTCCGTTTGGTAGAAGTAGAATGTCTGCATTGCTACATGCGACCAAGGAGACAGTCATTATTGCTCAGAGCATTATCAGCAGCTTTTTGGGATAGCACTCATTTCCCTTTTTTAGACATTCATATTGTTTCAAACCACAGTAAATATGAAATATTCATGACAATAGCAATATTTTTGTTAATTTAGAACTGTTTCCCCAGTTTTCATTGTTTTTATGTTTGCATGTATACAGTTAGCACACACACCCTGGTGGTTATGACAGTTTCAGTTATTCATTGTAACCCTGCTTTGTGGGATTCACTTGGAAGAGACATGGAAGAGCAACATGTTAAGTGGAAAGTAATGTAAAAGCTTCTTTGCCTTTGTGTGAGTGCATTTTATCTTTTATCTTTACACACACTCTCCCAGGTGGTCCCTCCAGCTCTGGTGTCATTTCCGAGAGGGTGGAGACATTCCACGTCCCATTATGACAGTCTATTTCTGGCTGTGATCTCAGCTGCCAACTGGCATCACAAGTGATGGAACATCCCTAAAGCTTTTATTTACCAGCATGTCAACAGGTGACTTGGTTGTATCCATAGCTGGAAATGTCACGTTTAGCTTCTGTTTTTCTTCTTTTCAGTGTGACTCAGATGTGCCGCTCTGACATGATCTTAGCCACTATCTTTGTTTTTCCCATTTTTATTCTGTTATCGTATTCCTTCCCTCCACACCCCTCTATCCCCGACCAAATGCACTCTCCTGAGAAGCATCCACTTCAAGGGACCTTCCTGTGAGAATTTATTGCATCTCTTCATCCATTTGTTCAACTGCTCATGGTGTGAACATGATGCACTGCCCCAGGATCCTAAAAAGTTCAAAAAGCAAAAACGACTGAAGCTGAAGGCGTTTTGCTTCCCATCCGGAAGGCTTTATCAATTCTAAAATGTCTGGAGTGAGTGGAGTTCCAAGCTTTATAAAACTTCATGAGAGGTCTGGTTGTGTGGGGCAGCTGTGGCTGAGTGGTTAGAGCAGTCGTCCTCCAATGCAAGAGTTGGGGGTTTGATTGCACCAGCAGTCACATGCTCAAGTGTCCCTGGGCAAGACACTGAACCCCTCATTGCCTCTGATGTGTGTCCCATTGGTGTATGAATGTGATAAAGCTCCGATTATTCTTTGTAGAGATCTAGTAGAGTGCTGTATGAATGGGTAAATAAGGATACAGATTGTGTTTTAAAGAGCTTTGAGTATCTTGGTCAGATAGAAAGCCGCTATACTGTATAAGTACAGTCCATTTACAGTATTTTCTGGACTATTGGTCGCATCTTTACATAAGTCGTTTTGCCCAATTATTGTCAATAAATTGGGAAAAATCCATAAACAGGTTGCACCTTTATGTAAGTCGCATCTATTATGCGTCACCGCTACGCGACGCGTCAGCGCGTCATTTGCCCTGCTGAAAAGGACAGAATAATAATAACAATAATGAATTCAATTTATACCGCACTTTTCATTAATAAAAATCTCAAAGTGCTAAAGAAGAAGAATGACCACAGAAGCATGCACGGAAGGACTTTTCACAAGATTAACACGGTAAAAGCAATTATTTGTCTACTGAAAATTATAGCAAACATGTGTCTTAGCTTAACCGTTCATTAATAAATTCACGTAATGGTCAAATCTGCTGGATTTAAAATTTTTCGCTTTGAAAAAGTACAAGGAAAAACAACGAAGCTAACGCGACACATTTACGTCTATAAAACATCTGTTAGGGTCTCGGCTCAGGGACCGTGGAAAGAACCCATTTGCAGACAGGACTCAGGAGGCAAAGTACAAAAATAAATACTTTAATTGTTGAAACAGAAAAAAGGCTGACAATGGCAGCATAAACTTACATAACTCAGGGAACAGGACTAGGATGAACCCAAAACGATGACGAACCGACAAAGACAGAACTCACAGAGGAACTTATATACACACAGGCAGGGCTTGGGACAAAGGTGAAAATAATCAGACTAATTGGAGCACAACACCAGGAAGGACCAGAGTGAACACTTGGGGAAGTAATAAATAACAGACCAGGGCAGGGGAACTAACTAAAACATGTAACATGAATAACTAAACTGGGGCTGAACAGGGAAGTAAACTAAACAGGAATTAACTAATCTGGAGCAGGACAGGGAAATAAACTAAACCTGAATTAACTAAAATGGAGCAGGGCTGGTTGAAAGGAAAACACAAGGAAAGTCCAGGAGAGGGAGCCAACCTCACAGTGGGAACAAAGAGCTGACTAAACAAACAGACACAGAAACAAAAACAGAAAGCTTAGCAGGGCAAGACAAAGACACCAGACAACTGAGAGGAGACAAATAACTAAATTAAAGTCAAAGTCAAAGTCAAAGTCAACTTTATTATTGTCAGAACTGCAATATGTACAGGACATACACAGGACCGAAATTGCATTTCTCTCAGTCCCTCGGTGCAACAGTAACCATCTAAACACTAAACACTAAAACATTTAATACACATAAGCATAAAATAGTAAAAAAGTGTAACACTGTCCTGAGTTTTTTCATAATAGTATAAAAGTATGAAAATTAACACCAACACTGAAACACCAAACACCCCTAAAACACCAAACACCCAATGAACATAAGCATAAAATGAAATAATAAAAGTGTAATACTGTCCTGAGTTTTTGCATAGTAGTATAAAAAGTATATCTATAAAATAAACTGAAGGTTCTAGCATTGACATTTGCAAAGAGTGGCACAGCAGCATATAAGTTAATGTACACAGTATATGTATGAGGTAGTTGATGTTGGTATATGAGGCAAAGTGGCATATGCAGTGAGGCACATAAGGCACATTTGGCATCCTTAGATAAGGCTAGTCAGAGAATGCTGTATATGTATCTGCAGTAGTGTAGATAAAAGTAGTGTAAATGTAAACAGTAGTAATAAATGTAAAGCAGTAGTAATAAATGTAAACAGTATTAATAAATGTAAACAGTGAATGTAAACAGTAGTATGACTATAGGCAGTAATGTAATACAAACATTAGTGCAAATATGAGAAGTAGTGCAAACTGAATGAACACATGACCGAGAGTTTAGTGAATAACCAGCACACATCCTTGTGGGGCCCCTGTGTTCAATGTGATTAAACTCAAGAGAAGGCTAAAAGAAACACAAACAGACAGAACACAGAAACACCAGACACTAGAAGACAGACCATGACAACATCAAATTTTATCTCAAATAACTCCAACAGCTAACAGTTTGTAAATGTACATCTAGTGATTACTTTCTGTAAGTTTGAAAAAAAATCTGCTGTGTGGTTTATGAGCTATTTGCTCAAACGTACAAGGAAAAATCAACTAAGCTAACTGCGACACATTTACGTCTATAAAACATTGAATTTTATCTCAAACATCTCATAAAGCTAATCAGTTGTAAATATCCATCTAGTGATTACGTTCTGTAAGTTTGATCAAAATCTGTCCTGTGGTTCTTGACCTATTTTGCTAACAAACACTGAGCTAACAGCGAAGTAGCTAGTTCATACCTCCAGAGCAGGAGGCCGGGCTGCGACAGACTGAGTCCGTCCAGAGGAGGCTCTCGTCGGACACATGAGGTGGGAACGGTTGGTGTACCCTAGCGGACAAAGGTGGTACTGCACCCCTAGCGGCCGAAAGTGGTACTGCACCATTTTTGCCAAAATGGAAAAACGGTCATATCTGAGACAAAAATTGGTCTAAAAAATATGGGAAAAAAATCCATAAACCAGTCTCACCTCTCTATAAGTCGCAGGGCATGCAAATTAGGCAAAAAGATGCGACTTATAGTCCGGAAAATACGGTACTTATTCACAACCAAGATTAGACTGGAACTGCTCGCCCCGCCAATGGAGGCTTATAAGGCTCTTTGTCTGCCCGACTCGCAGAGAGATGTTTTGGTCACCTGCATGAAGGTGAATTGGAGTGGAGCTCACTGGGACACAGGCCTAATGAAGTGTGGTGTTTTTGAAATCTGAGACCTCCTCTGTTTAAAGATGGTTTCTCTCGTTTTACATAAACGTCTTCCTTCTCCCCCCACTCAAACCATTTGTCTTCTCTGTCTAAAATATGAAAAGTTTGGTCTTCAAAAGTATCCCTTATCCTTGAGGTGTAGGTGGACCGCTGAGTCTTGAGCTGATCTCCTGTGTTGAACCATGTGTCTGTGGAGAGGCTCCCTCACTCATGAACAAAACCCAGAGATACTTGAACTCCTCCACTTGAGGCAGAACGTCACCCTCGACCTGAAGAGAACAAAATGTACGTTGTCTTCTCATACCCTAAGAGCGATATAAGATTGCATGAGATTGTGCTTAACTTTATTTTGACGGTTTGACCAAAATGGCTACAAATCTGTCATTTCTCAAAAAATGATCTTAATTTAAACTCTGGCATAAAAAGCTGTGGACAATATGCATTCTTTCTAGGAATTCTAGGACTTTAATTTCTTCAAGTTTTGACCCACATAATTTATTTTAAATGCACCACCATTGGTGGCAAAGTAAGAAGCAGTGTGAGAGTACCTTTAAGGTCCCAGACTTTAAACAAAACCTTGTCTATTTTTCACTTCATTAGACCACGTGTGCATAATGTAATGTAACTGCTTTTATTCACTTAGCTGCTGCAATATTCATGAGTCTTATCGCAGCTGTTTGAAAGCTAAAATGTGACATATATACTCTGCAGGTATCCACCGACTTTGACACTTCCCAGATCACTACTTCCACTGTCTGGGAATGTGAATGAGCTCTGCTTCACACACGTGCACACACACACATGCATGCACGCACAGACGCAGTGTTTTGTTCATCTGGCTTTAAGTAGCTCTGGACTCTGTTCTACATCTGCTCTTGGACTTCACGAGAACTCCGGGTGGTTTTTATTTCACTCTTTCACTGATACAATCACCTTTTTACACTGGGCCTAGAGAGTTGAGTGTGCATAAATGTGTGTGCGTTTGTGGATTGATTCAGGTTATCTTTTCCACAAATACTGTAGCAGTTTATGTAAGAGCAGCCCACTGACTTTTTGCTCAGGATTTCTCATGTGTGTGAAGTGGTTGCCATGACACTGGGATTTTAAATGTGTGCTGTTGCGTTTTACGACTTCGTCTTTTTTAAAGCAAATTCTAAGAGTTTGAGCGTCATGGTGGAAAACAAGTTATTCAATTGTAGTGGTCCAAAAAGCAGAAAGTTGCAGTCTTACGCCAACTTCTTTTGGTATAAAATTTGCGTTAAACTTAATTTTTTTTTACTGATATATTTGTTAAAACTGCTTCTATTTGATGATGAAGCTTTCTCTCTTGATGAAGTATTCAGAATTAGAATCACTGTTGGCTAAGTTTGTGTGCACAAACAAGAAATATGTTTTTCGTTTCAAGTGCTCACAGCATACAGACATCAAGTATAATATATATAGATATATATATTAGGGGTGTAACGGTACGCTAAAATCACATTTCGGTT
>JBBPBX010000086.1:68833-83030 GCA_038048925.1 Garcialebias charrua | reverse complement strand
CTGGAACTCACTTCCACCTGATATTCGCGACACAAACTCTTTGCCACATTTCAAAATCAAACTCAAAACTCACCTGTTTAAAGTAGCCTATGCACTATGATTGCAACTGCATTGTCTTATTTTTTATTTTATTTTTTATTTTATTTTACTTGTTTTTACTGTGTACTGGGCGGCCGTGGCGTAGTGGTAAGGGCAGTCGTCTCCCGATCGGAAAGTTGGCGGTTCGACTCCCGGGACCCGCACCATGTGTCGTTGTGTCCTTGGGCAAGACACTTAACCCTGAGTTGCTCCCGGTAGGACTGGAAAGCACCTTGCATGGTAGTCTGCCGCCACCGGTTTATGAATGTGTGTAGCATTCAATATATGTGTAGCACTTTGAGATTTTCAGTAATGAAAAGTGCGTTATAAATTGAATTAATTATTATAATTATTATAATTATATAATATTGTGTCTGTTTTTATGATTGTCGATGTAAAGTGACCTTGAGTGCCAAGAAAGGCGCCTACAAATAAAATGTATTATTATTATTACTATATTCATTCATTCATTCAACCTTTATTTATACAGGCTAGCCTCGTTGAGTCACGGGGACTCATTTACAAGAGGGACCTGTCTCACTCATACCAAACAACCATCCACTCTCCACTCACACCTAGGGTCAATTTAGAGTCACCAATCAGCCTAACATGCATGTTTTTTGGTCTGTGGGAGGAAACCGGAGTACCCGGAGGAAACCCACGCATGCACGGGGAGAACATGCAAACTCCAAAATACTGTACATACATACATATATATATATATCGGGAGTGGTGGAGCAGTGGTTAGACGGTGGGCCTGTGATCGGAAGATGGCCGGTTCAAGCCCTGGTACCGACAACATCAAAAAATGTGGGTGGAAAAAGGTGAAACACCCACACCTGCCTCCACCCTCATTCGCCCCACTCTGGGCCCCTGAGCAAGGCCCTTAACCCACACCATCTGCTCCCTAAAACAGGTCTCTCCTGAATATGAGTTCTCGTGGCTCAATGAGACTACCTGGATAAATAAAGGGTAAATAAAAAAAAAATAGTATATATATTTATATATAAACCTCTAATCTCCAGAATTTGATGGAGCTTCACGGTAAAGGTTACAAACCTTGGCAACTGCTGCACTTTTGAAGCACGACAGCACAGTGTCAAAAACTTAATTTAATCCAGTATTTTATTGTTTGCAGCAAAAATCAAATATCAGACTACAAATTCTATTAACGTCACTGCCATTAAATATAAGTAGCCACAATAACCATGTAATTTAAGTTATTTAAACACACACACTGAGCGTGATATCACACAACCTTTTTTAAGGTTTGATCAAAATGACAGTTACCAGTATTGTCATTTCTCAACATAAGATGAGCTCAATTTAAAGCTGACATGACAGTATGCAGGCAATATACATTTATTTCTCGAATGCTAGGTCTTTAGTACTAGTAGTGCTATGCAGATTGGTAAGGGTGATCATGACACATTTTTTTTATCAGTTTTTCCTTGTTATCCTTTTAAGATTGTAGACATGTGGTGATGTCAGAACAAGCAGGAGGTCACTCGTCAAACTCTGTAATCCTGTTAATCTGAGCTGATGATGCTTTAAGCTGTACAGTGAGTGTGTGTTTGATTTTATTCTTCATCGTTGGTTAGTTATTGTTTTGTGCTGTTGTCTGATGGGACTTGTGGTTTTGTGACAGTTCTACCTTTGTTTGATAAGCATCATCGGTGTAGATCTGGCTCTAAAACATGAAACAGGAAAAATAATCAAACGTTTTTATAAAAAGAAGCCTCTTCATCAAACAAGAAAGGAACATTTGAAATGAGCAGCTCATGCATTATTCACACTGTTATCCATATTTAGCATTTTTTATTTATTTCTGATTTTGTGTAGATGTCTGCATTCCCAAAAAACAACAACTTAGATACACACACCCAAGCAAATTTAGTTGTCTACAGCTTCACAGTGAACACAGACGCCTGAACAAAAGGTAATTTCTTTGGTGAAAGGTAGCACCTGAAGGCCGTCTGAGCCATCTGTGAAAACTGACCCAAATCAACAAGGTGTGAGGTCATTTTCTCTACCCAGCCTTTTACATTAACCCTTTTAGACAAAGCAGTTTTTTTAAAGAACATGTTTTTACCTCAACTCTAAGCCTGTCATCTCAGGTGTGTTTGGATGTGTGTGCTGATACCCTAATGTGTAAGTAGCAAGGTATTTGCAATGAATAGCCCGCATGTGTTTAGCTTCTGGCGTACGTTGACGCATGTGGTGAGGTCATTTTTACTATGTAAGAAAAATGTATTGATGTCGCGCGTCACTTTTCACTCAGCGTGGTTGAAGATTGCACTTACAGAAAACAGCTACCGGTACTTGCACCTCATTTGTTTATTAAATTTGTTTATTGTTTATGTTTATTGAATTTGTTCATTTTTTTTACAAAAGAAACACAATACAAGACAATCCCATAAATGATAACGTACAAAATATAAAAAAATGAAAGGTAGCAGAAAGAAGAATAAATCTTATTATATCTGCCCCTTTTTTCAAACAATCAGATTAAACAATAATAATCTTCCACCAACAGTACAAAATGACTAACTCTTTCTAATTTCAACTAATACAATACACATTACGTCATTTCATATATTTTTTTTTAACAAATTCATTTTGATCATTTTCTTAAATGTAAACATTGACTTGGCATTTTTAACTACATTCTCCAAGCCATTCCATAATCTAATTCCCTGGATTGAGGTAGAACGTCCCTTCAAACTTGTTCTGAATTGTGGTTTTACAAACATCTCTGTTCCCTTAAGGTTATAACAACTTTGTCTTTTAACAAAATGCATTTGGATATTTAAAGGTAATGTAAATATAATTTAACTGTAAATATAAAATAATTATGTGAACTACATTTATAGAAAAATGGGTTTCATTGTTGGTTCTATGTTACTGTAGTCAAATTGCCCAAACTTTTGGGAAAAGAAACATGTAAAAGTGTTTTTAGTTGGCACATATGGGGTGTTTTCTTTAAAAATGAAGCATATTGGCCTTGGTTTTGTTGTGTAGCAATTTGGTTCAAGTCTGGTGACTAAAAGTCTTTTGTTTATTTCATTCAAATAGGTTAAAGATTTTGCGACCCATAGTCTACTTTTCAACCATGCAAAACTTAACTTGGGGCGTCTGTGGCTGAGTGGTTAGAGCAGTCACCCTCCAATGCAAGAGTTGGGGGTTCAAATCCACCAGCAGTCACATGCCAAAGTGTCCCTGGGCAAGACACTGAACCCCTCATTGCCTCCGATGTGTGTCCCATCTGTGTATGAATGTGATAAAGCACTGATTAGTCTCTTTTAGAATGATTTGTTCAATTAGCTTAGTAGATCTGGTAGTGTGCTGTATGATTGGGTAAATGAGGGCACAGATAGTAGAGTAAAGCACTTTGAGTATTTCGATAAGATAGAAAGGCGCTTAGTACATTTACCATTTTACTATTTAACTGTAATATTTAAGGATGGAAAGTTAATAGATAAACATTAAAAACAGTAAGAACCATTCAGAACGTTTTGAAAACAGTGTTGCCAAATCCACTTATTATAAGTGACTTTGGGCTTTTTTTCTTCTTCTAAAGTCACTTGCAAATGCAAAGTTTTAAGTTTTGCTCCAGCATCAACGTGTGGCATGGAGGCTGCACAGCTGCAGAAAGAAAAGCTTTACAGAGAGTGGTGAAGGCCGCACAGAAGTCTGTTGGAGTCAGTCTCCCCACTATCACAGACATCTACATCTCCAGATGCAGGAAGAGAGCCACCTGCATCATGAAGGACCCCACTCACCCAGCACACACACTCTTTGCCCCACTCCCCTCAGGACGGAGGTTGAGGAGCATCAAGTGTAGAACCACTAGACTGAGGAACAGCTTCTACCCTGAGGCTGTTAGACTCATGAATAAATAAACAATAAGAATGATCACTGCAAAATATCACATCATGCTGATGCTGATCTGTTTTATGTTGCTGTGTTCATCTGTGACCATCTGCTCATACAGACTCATGTTCGTGCTGCTGTTTGGAATTAAGTTTTTCTATTAGTGCTTAGTGTATTGTTAGCTGATATTTTTCTTAGTCATATCTTAGATGTTATTACTGTTTTTCTCTTACATTTTATTGTTGGATGTAACTGGGACCCAATGTACATAATCTCGTTTCATCACATGTACTACATGTGGTGCAAATGACAATAAATAATCTCTGACTCTGACTCTCAAATCTTGTGAGTTGTGGTTTGCAATTTTTTGGGTTTGTTCTGAACGTGAAGTTGCTTACCATATTTGGGCTTGACTTTCTTTCCGAGTGAAACTACCGGTAGTTGATTATCTCCCAGCTCCGCAGTGGTAGTAGGTAGTTTGCCCCTTCCACGTCCCCGTTTCCTGTTAATCGCTCCCGCCCAAGTTGGTGAGGCGACAGGCGCACATCCAAACAAACACTCATACTGTGACCGACCACTAGGGGGCTCACACGCAGATGTCAGGATGTTTTGTTTTTAAAAGTACTGTATGTAGAAAAATTACATATACAAAATGTATTTTTTATCAGAGCTTAAAAGTATGTTATTCAAAGCATTTAGCATAATTTTGCTGTTGTTTATGTGTAATGTCATAATAAATGTATGTTTATACTGTTTAAAAACGGCCTCTGTTTTACACAATGTGGTGGGTTGCCAGTTGGGCTTTTATGGGGCTTGTTTTCATATATCTGGTTGCTTGTTTCTATTGCGAGATATGGCAACACTGTTGTAAAACACTGTACATTTTTTTACTGAAAGTGTCTGATGAGTTTTTTCACCTCTATTCCTGATTCATATATTATGTTCCCATGCAGTGCCCCTTTACACTTCATGACCTATCAGAACATGGCTGGAATTTGGAAAACATCCTTTAGTGAAAGGCAAGCACAATGCAGCTGCACTCTTGGTAGACACCAAACTGTTTTTAGCTGCTTTGTTCAGTGCACCCAATGTGCCCCTTTGCACCATCACCATGCACTGCTTACAACGTGCTAGCAGGAAGCTACCACTGTAGGTATCATGTCTGCACTAAAGATGGCTGTTTCAAGCAAAAACCTCTTTGAAATTGCCTGGTAATTATTCATTTCTTTTGAATCACCAAAGATTGTTAAAAAATGATTGCCCACAGTACTGAGTTGTTCCCATGGCCATGTTAGGATCAGATTTAAAGCCTAGGCAGGAGACCAGAGAGGCCAGTCCTGCTTCAAATACTGTACTGAACATCCAAACCAAGCAGGCTCTACATTTTTAATCAACACTACACCCAGGACCCTCCAATAATAGACTGCCACAACCTTGCTAAAATGCTCAAAATCCTCCACGACATATCATGACGTATAATGGGGAGACCACTACGGTCTTAATAATAATAATAATAATAATAATAATAATGAATTCAATTTATAATGCACTTTTCAGTAGTGAAAATCTCAAAGTGCTACACACATTGAATGCTACACACATTCATACACCGGTAGCAAATATGCCGTTTAAGACCATACCCTGTTTTTGTACATATCAGTGCAGTCTTTAATCAGTGTGAAGGAGACTTAAAACTGCAACACAAGTAGAGTCCGTTTAGTAACATAAAAAATGTTTTGCCCTTATTTACATATACATGTGTTGATATATATTATCTATTCTGTTGTTGTAACAAAATATTTAGAAAATGGCTTTAGCTAATAATTTTCAGAAAGTAAATTTCCCCAGTCTACAAACATAAAGTGTAAAATATGTAATATATATATTTTTTTAACATTAGGTTGTTTGTAGCATTGTAAGAAATTGTCTATCACAGTGGTGCCCAATCATGGGCACCGCTGTGGGCCACTGTCCTGCATGTGCCAAAGGATCTAAACATGTCAGTTCTTTGTTTGATGTCATCTTTAAAGTTCACTGTTGAGTGTAGGAGGCCTTTCAAAGTTGAGAGGTCACCCAATTTAGAGGGTAAAAATCAAGCCTGCCATCTGGACTTGGGATGATTTCCTCAGTGATGAAGCTCTAAAAAGGTTTTGGTTAACACTTTGGGAGTCAGTTTTGGGGTCACTGCAAAGTATGGCAGAGCAGAGTAATCTGGATGTGGCAAGTTTTGCAATAACTACCAAATATATTCCCAACAGACCCAATTATGGTTACTTTTTTCCATGTGTACATGAACTAATGCTTAATATTGTCATATTATGGACATGTCATTAGGAAAAATATCAGCAGGAGTGGTCTTACCAAGCAAATCATCACTGGTTGAATTTTAAAAATAAAATAGTCATTTTATTTTATTAAGGGTTAACTATTTTACTAGTGGAGATCATCTTTGTTCTATCATTAAATTGCAGGAGGAAAACACTTCTGAAACATGCTGACTGTTCTTTTGTCTTTGTCTTTGAACAGATCGTGAGGACCAATCAATCCTTTGCACGTGAGTACCACAACTCTTACTTTAGCTTTCTCTTTCCTCTTCTCTTCTATTAAAGTCATTCCCTAAGACAGATTGTTCATTTTTTCCTAAGTGGTTTTAGTGATATAGCAGCTCAATGAACTGATAAATGAAACTGTCTGAAAATGAAAAGTATATATTTTAAAAACTCTGTCTTGTCCTTGTACATAACACAGTTATAATAAGAGCATTTGGTAAAAATCATGCCTCTTGCTTTTCCTTCTCCTTCTTTCAAGTGTGTTTTTTCTTTTTCCTTTATCTTTGTAAAGTCTTTTTCCCCATTTCACTCAATGTTTCTGTCATCATGAGTCAGTTGCCCAACTCCCATCACCCGGCTGCATTTTATTTAAAGACTGGTTACAAATAGCTTTTTGCGGATGCTGGCCTGCACAGCGACTCTGCCAAATACTGAGGGAGTTATGAGTGTGGTTTGGTGGTCTGCCTTCATCCTTTACGTCAGAGAGTAATTAAGTGCCACACTCTTTCAGTGTAGCATGGATTTGAGGTTGTCGTGAAGAGCTAAACAGAAAGAAAGAAAAACATAAATAAAAAAAATGCATCCTAGTTTATGACAAAGAGGTTTTTGAGGAAAGTAGATTTTAAATTTAAAACAGTTAGAAAATCTTATAAATCACTGGCCAAATACTGAATAGCATTACAAAAGGACCACAGTATAAGGTTTAGTAGTTCATTATATCGTCATTGAAATGTATTTCTTTCAGTACCCAGGATGCAGACATGACATTAGGAGAAAAAACTGGAACTATTTAACATACCAAAAAATTGATGGGTCAGCAAAATCTAAAAACACAAAATCCAGGGAGCACACAACGAACTAAAGGCATCTTGAACAAACTAAACAACTGATGACACAAGAAAGCAAACAGTACGACAGAACAGTGACTCAAAGGTGGACTGGGGGTATAAAATGTGCAGGAAGAAGTAATTACGGAGTGGGTGCAGCTGAGGGCAATTAGAAAATGAGGGACAGGTGAGTAACGAGGAGCTGAACATAAGATGATGGAAAGCAATGGTAAAAGCCATATGGAGGAATCTAACAGAAACAAACTAAACACAATAAATCCCAATAAAACATCAACAACAAATAACTTCACTATAAACAGAAAAAAAAATCTTGATCATGACAGAGCTAATCTAAATCTTTAGCGAACAGTCGAGCTTTATGCTACCACTGCAAGAACCTGAAAAACAGCCAATAACAAGTTGTTTCAGTTAACAAAGTAAATATCTAAATATTTTCACAAGACCAGTAATAATAATAATAATAATGAATTCAATTTATAACGCACTTTTCATTAGTGAAAATCTCAAAGTGCTACACACATTCATACACCGGTAGTGGCAGACTACCATGCAAGGTGCTTTCCAGTCCTACCGGGAGCAACTCGGGGTTAAGTGTCTTGCCCAAGGACACAACGACACATGGTGTGGGGAACCGGGATTCGAACCGCCAACCTTCCGATCGGGGGACGACTGCCATTACCACTACACCACGGCCGACCCGTAATGTTTTGGTGCAACTTTTATGGATGTATTAAGAAGACAGTGGACACTAAATTACATGGGATGGATTGTGGATTGTGGTCTGGACTCTCCCTTAGAGATAGGGTGAGAAGCTCAGTCATCCGGGAGGGACTCGGAGTAGAGCCGCTGCTTCTCCACATCGAGAGGAGCCAGTTGAGGTGGCTCGGGCATCTGGTTAGGATGCCTCCTGGACGCCTCCCTGGGGAGGTGTTCCGGGCATGTCCCACCGGGAGGAGACCCAGAGGAAGACCCAGGACACGCTGGAGGGACTATGTTTCTCGGCTGGCCTGGGAACGCCTTGGGATTCCCCCAGAGGAGCTGCTCCATGTGGCTGGGGAGAGGGAAGTCTGGGCCTCCCTACTTAGGCTGCTACCCCCGCGACCCGACCCCGGATAAGCGGACGAAAATGGATGGATGGATTGTGGAGGGTTATGAGCCTGCCCAAAACTTTAGTAAAGAAGTCGAAGTGGTTTACCGGTACTTGTGCAGTAGTACCAGCATGACCAGAACGTGGGACTGGTGCTTTGGCTTGGTCATCTACAATTAGAAGTAGGACTGGCCATGCCCACATGTGGTGGTAGCTTCATGCCGGGGTGGTCAGGTCATCAATTTGAATAAATATGGAGGAAACAACACCATTAACTTTGTCTAAAACTGAAGTCAACATGTCCATTTATTGTGTGCTGCCATATTGTTTTGGAGCCAAAGTCTGTGCATGAGGGATGTGTATCTTTGCTATAAATACAAAAGTCTTGCCTACACATTCTCTGAACCCAAAACAGGTTGTCACATTGCCAATCAAAGTGCAACACAACACACTTTTCTTTTAGCCTCAAAGACCTCATTGTAACTAAATATATTTAACAAAATGCAATCAGTAATCGGCATTTGTAAAAAAAAATATTGCAAGCGTATTTTTGTTTTTAGACTGGAAAATATGCAGCCAGCCTACTATTTTTTTTATTTATTTTTTATTTATTTATTTATTCATTTTACATTTTGTAAAGAAAAACATTTTTTACATTGTAACAATACAATGAAAGAAGACAAGAAAAACGTAAAATGAAAGGAGACAGGGAGAAGAAAAAAATCTTATTATACCTGCCCCTTTTTTCTATAATGATAACAACAACAAAAAAAAAGCGAGATCAATAAAATAACTCAATCAAATATACAAATTTCCAAGGCACTCAACAGTGATACAAAATGTAAACTATTTACAGAATTTGAATACACATTTGCAATTTGGCGATTTGAGTATTTAGTATTTAATTAACATATTTGCTTTGATAATTTTTTTAAAGACTATAATGGATGTTGTAGATTTAATTACATTTTCTAAACTATTCCACAAGTCAACACCTTGTATTGAAACACACCGTCCTTTCAAACTAGTTCTGTATTTTGGCTTTGCAAAAATCTCCATTCCTTTCAGGTTGTAACAGCTCATTCTTTTTACAAAATGCACTTGAACATTGGCTCATAAAAACTCATTGCCTCTAATAGTATACTATTGAGAACTTTGTGGCTTCAGCTTCTGCTTCTGATCCCATTTCTTGTTATATAAGTTGATGTGTGGGAGTTGATGGGATGTGGGAGTTGATGGGATGGTGTTTAGTTACATCCTGAACAGTCATGCCATGGTGGGCGAATTGAACGAGGTGAGGGGCAACTGAGAGCCTCTCAGGGACACAGAAAATAGCAGAAAAACCTGTTTGGTGAGTCTTAAGAGCATGACAGCATCACAATTACCTTCAAAATGAGGGACGTTTTCCAAATTTGCTGTGGTGAAGGCACGTTGGAGAGAGTAGCAGAGTCATTATCCTGTATGAAGGGAACCTAAGCAGTGACGCCAAGCATCCCAGGGGTATCCAGACCTCAAAATGAAAAATAATGATCTGCTTCTACTGTATGTTATTGAATGTTGTCAACCAGGAGGATTTAAGTTTATAAAATTAAGTAAAGACCAGAAGAGCTGTGAGAATGCCTCACTATGTTAGACGAGCTAACCTGTTACTTTTTGATTGTGTCCTGTTACTTTACAATAGTCTGTTAATCACCAGGGAGAAAAACTGTAAAGGAAATAAAAATAGAAATCTCAAAAAATGGCTTGGCATCATAGTTGATTTTTTTATTTTGTGCAATTATTTGCCACTTTATGTTTTAAATTAAAGTTTATTAGGTGTTTGTTTATAGCTTAGACTGGAGGATTTTAGAAAAAAACAGTGTTGCATCATTATTGGCTCAGATAAGAGATGTATAGTCCAACCAGGCAGGCAACTTCAATAAAGTAGGGCACATAATTTATTTTTATACATGCTTACCATAAAAACATTGTGGAGCTGAGCTGATGTTGGTAGCTCTGACAAGGTGCAATCTCTGTGCAATTTTTATTGGCTGTCAACGTTTTTACTGCTCAAACAACTCTGAAAGTAATTCCAACACCATTGTTATTGTATAGTTAGTAATTTTTTGGTTGAAATACTTTTTTTTCTTCCGATTTGGGCCTATTTGACCTATATTTTTACTCTTGTACTCTGCATTCGAGGACTCGCCTCTGATTCTAGTGCAGCATGTGAAACCACAGTGAACTAAGTGCAGTAAAGCTAATGAGCAGCTACAGTAAAGCCACAGCTATGTAGCTCAATGTACCGGTACTTTTGCTGGCCTGGTTTAGCTGTTGGCCCATGTTTTCTGGGCACCAGGACCCAACTGTGGGAGCTGTGGAAGGCCCTGCCTTTCATGGCTATCATTAGACAAAACCCGAAAGTTGGGCCTGGAAATTTTGGAAACTGGTTCAGCAGACCACAGCATTCTCCAGTAAAACCCACTGACAAACAATAGATAGATATAAAAACCAACAACACACAGCCTAATGGCTTTTCACTCACTTTCATCACCACTCTTTTCATCCAATCACTCCTGACCAAAATTAGGCTAATTAAGGGTGATCTTGGTTATGGTTTTACTGTTGTCTATTAAAATTAGGACAATTTATATAGTTTATATTGTGTAACGTGGTTATTTCTCACAAATCATTGATAATTATTATTTTCAATAACAAAGGTTTTACTGTAATTTCTCTCTTTTTTTTTACTGACCTGTTTTTCACCGTGTTGCTGACTGAACTTTTTGTTTTCAGAGGTGAATCAGGAGCTGGCAAGACCGAGAACACAAAAAAGGTCATCCAGTATCTGGCACATGTTGCCTCCTCGCATAAAGGACGCAAGGACCACAACATTCCTGTGAGCCCCTCTGCCTACAATTTACCCACTGTCTCTTCTTTTTCCAGCTCTCATTTTCTATCCTAAAAAATAATCCTGTATTATATTACAATGCTTACCGGTAATTGCATCTGCCTTTAAGTCAAAACACATTGCTCTTTGCATTTGACGTTTACATTACTTATGTTAAAAATGTCTGTTGATGCCACTTTCATTGTGTGTTTTAATGTTAACACACAGCATAAGCTGCTAACTAGTGTAGCTTATTGCAGTGTCATTTTACAGCTATCTTTGATGAATGTGTGTAGGCATGGGCTAGTTTGAAACACTGATGCTATGATTACCTTGAGAAAAAATAACCTAGTATTTCATAGTACTGTACTGTACTGTATTTAAAAAAAACTAAGCTGGGGTGGTATGGTGGTATGGGTTGATGCTGTCGCCTCTTAGTGAGAAGACTGAAGGCTCGCCTCCCATGCTGGGACCTTTCTGGGAGGAGTTTGCATGCGTGGGTTTTCTCCGAGTACTCCAGTTTCCTCCCACAGACCGAAAACATGCATGTTAGACTGATTGGGAACTCTAAATTGTCTCTAGGTGTGAGAGAATGAACAGCTGTTTGTGCTTGTCTTTATGTGGCCTTGTGAGGGTGTCCTAGACAGATATTTAAAATATTGTTAATACAGTGAAACAGTGGTTTTTTTTTGCTCAAGGTTATCAGTATTTCAATATGACCCATACTAGGTGAGTCTTGTCATCTAATTTGCTTCTTTAGGACAAACCACATATTCCTCATGATATAAAATTAGTACCGTATTTTCCGGACTATAGATTGCGGCTTTTTATAATTTTTTTATGGCCTGCGAACTATAGTCAGGTGCGACCTATATATGGCTTTTTATAAAATAAGCTGATTTGTAATCATTTATTAACAAAAATTAAACTGAGACACACTCTTACAATAATGTCAGCTAACAAATATTTATTTTTCGGTGTTTATCCTGCTAAAAGTATTCATTTATTTATAGGGGTGTAACGATACACAAAACTCACGAGACGAGACAAATTACAGAGCTCGCGAGAATGAGACGAGATTTTAATATTAGTTCAAGAAAACTTCAAAGATCGGTTTTATGCCGCAAAAAGGCTTTTATTCTGTTTTAACATGTATTACAAACCCAACTGATGTCTTCATTTTACTGATTGAATCTCCTTAGACCTTAGAACGTTCAACTTTGTTTAAAAAAAATAGATATTCACGCAGGACTTTCCAAAAATTGAACATAAATATCCGCATCAGCACTGAATCTGCAGCCGTCACTCACCAGTGTTGCCAGATTGGGCGGTTCACCGCGATTTTCCTTCTGACTTTTGCGGGTAAAGAGTGCTTTGGGTGGGTGGGACTCTATCTGGCAACACCGGTCACACCGGTGTTTACGCGTGTGTCTTTACATTCGGGGCAGCGTCGGCAGCGCCGGGACCCTCCATCAATGTAGAGGCGTCTGCGGCACCGGGACCCTCCATCAGTAGTTGGGGCGTCTTCTATAGCAACTTCATCCGGCGAAGCCATGCTGTCCGTGACGCTGACTTGCTAGGGGCTCTGCTAGCGCTAGCATTAGCGTCTCGCGAGACAACGTTACCTCTCAACGAGAGATATCGCGGGAGTTTAATATCGCGAGATCTCGTACAACGAGATCTCGTTACATGCCTATTTATTTAAGAAAAGTTCAGCTCAAACACATATTTGCTATAATTTTTTATCAAACAATTAATTGTTTTTAAGTGTTAATCTTCTTAAAAGTCTTGCTGTGCGCTCCTGTGGAAGAGACATTTGCAGCAGAGCTAAACACTCGGACCACATTTTGACGTAGGTGCGACCTATATTCAGGTGCGACCTATATATGGATTTTTCCAATTCTTTGGCAATAATTGGACATTGCGACCTATACTCGGGTGTGACCTATAGTCTGAAAAATACGGTAAATTATTTTATTCTTGTTACTGTTCTAATTAAACCTGAAACAATCATCTTAGTTTTGCTAGCATACTTTTTACATTGTTATAATATACATCTTACACAAGAAGTGTATTTTTGTGAGTATATCCAGTGTTGGCCTAATACGTACTGTACTGGTGTTTTATTTCCTGTTGCTTGTGTCTGACATCAGTGCTTTGGTTTTTAACACTTTCATTTGTTTATCTATAACAAACAGCCCGAATCTCCCAATGCATTCAAGCTACAGGCAAGTGTATCTCCCACTTAAGTGTGTGGTCCATTTCTGATGTTTGTGTTCATCTGCATGCCCTTCTCTTGAATCTTTGCCGCCGCCGTAACGATGCCGACTGACTAATCTAAATGATGAGGCAATGAGGTATGTGTTTGTGCTGGCTCTGGCTTCTCACTTCGAAACCCAGTGAATCTGCCGTTAAACCAGCAGGCTCATGCTAACATCACGCAAAAGTTTAATCAGTTGGGTCGGGTTTATTAAAACACTTGGAAACCGAGATGCTTCATCAGAAACACATGTCAAATACTGTACCTGCAATAAAAGCTGTTCATGAAGTCGTAATGGCTGTGCAGCCCGTGTTGTTAGACACAGCCACACTAAACATCTCTCCTCCAGCTTCATTCAAAAACTTTTACTTTTTTTTAAATTGCAAATTAAGAATAAAAAATGAAATCTATGACGTATTTCTGCATGTTTTTCATGAGTTTACACTTTAAATGCATGTCTGTAGTTTAAAGTGCATTTCAACTTACGCTGTATGTTACACTTAAAATGTTTTTAAGTTATGAAATCACAATGTTTAGTTTAAATAAATCCATTCAGACTCTATTGACATGATTTTATTTTCCATTCATCTCTTCAAACTTACCTCTTCTCTGCTAAATTTATCCAGTTGCTGG
>JBBPBX010000086.1:48593-68798 GCA_038048925.1 Garcialebias charrua | reverse complement strand
ATGTTTCTCCGTCAACTGAAGACCTATTAAATGCAGAAGCAGGAGGAGTTATTTATGAGTTATATAATCAAAGTCATTGAGCACAGACAGTCTGAGGAGATTTCTGGCTAATGTGCCAATTTTTTTCCGTACCTGAGTTAGTGATGTCAGTGGTTCAGTGCTTCCTGGCCTGGACCGCATCATCCACACTGACCTCTGCATCGCTGCCTTCCTCCTGCTTCGTATTACAGCTGCCCCTGTGCACAAACCAGAGGAATGTAGGGTCAGGGATTGAAGGAGAGCAAGGAAATCGTTCAGGAGAGGTGAATGAAAGGAGATAAACTGAGGAGGAAATAGAGGTGAAGGAACAAAACAGACTATTTTAAAAATTCTTTCTGTGAGAATCAATGTGAAAATGATTTATACAAAAATATGCATCAGAAAACCTGAAATATAACTAGACAAACACAAAAGAAACAAAACAAAACAAAAAGCCAAGTTAAAGCTGCAGTATGTAACATTTTTTATAAACATATTTCTTCACTCTGTCACTATCTCCTGACAGACTGATGTTAGCCAGGTAATCTCTGAAAAAAAAAATATATATATATTGTCCCCTTGCTTCTCCAGGTGGTAAATAAGCATTTCTAAAAAGAAAAGGTGACCCGCCGTTTTCCAGCCAATAAAAACAGAGTTTGTAATCAGCCAATAAAAACAGAGCTTGAATTTGAATCAGCCAATAAAAACAGAGCTTGAATTTGAATTCCAACAGACCATGGGAGAGCAGAGCCATATATGGCTCTGAGGGGGAGGGATCAGAATGCTTTGCCTGTTGAAATTTTTTCTAAGTTCTGCAGTTCTACAGAAACTGCAGACTGAACCTTTAATGAATCCTTCTGCAGGAAGTGTGTTTTCTGATGAGCTTTTGCTTTTAGGTAAAAATGAACCATTGGTATCACCAGAAATTAATTTGAATAAAAATGCGTCGACAGTTAAATTTAACATACTGCTGCCTGAAACATATACGGAAAAGAGAAAGAGGAATTTTAGTCATTTTTATCAAAGTGATTTACGGTTGAATTACTTAAACAAAAAATTATGTAAAAGTATACTGCCGGCTGCCACAGCACATAGAAATCCCTTCGTATAATATTTGTTGTCATTGTGAAGCTTAAAGATTCCCCTTCTCAAATATAGAGATTTACTTCTCAGTGGCATCACTCCAGATCAATAAATATCGAGTTTTCAAACCGGCACTAAACAAAACTAGCTTGTTGCTAGCCAGGTGATAAATCACCAAAATTTCAACAAAGTCAAATCATTTTAGAAACTTTTGTAATAAAAAAAAATAATAATAAATCAACGTTGAAAACATCCTAATTGTGGCTTGTTTTGCCTGCATGGATCACATTTATTTTTTCAGTACCAAAATGGAAAAATCAAAAAGGAAAATATAAGCTATTTGATCGAATAGTGGCCACATCCATGGTATCAAGATATTTAATAATAATAATAATAATAATGTCCTTTTTTGTCATCTGTGTATGTTTCCCATACACAGACGAAATTCGTCTCTGCATTTAACCCAAACACCACCAGGTGGTGCAGTGAGCAGCCATAGAAAGCGCCTGGGGAGCTGGAGAATTAGGTGTGCACTCATAGACACCCCAAGGTGTGTAGTGGCCGGGGCGCGAACCCGCGTCCTTCAGGTCCCAAGTCGGAAGCCCTGCCACTACACCATCTTGGCTCATTTAAATGGAGCAAACTGCACAAATACATAAATAATTTCCTTTATTAAATATTTATATACAGTATAAACACACATAAATACAACCTGTATGCTATAGATGCATGGAAGATCCAGGTGTTTGTTCAGGCAGATTAAAATGCGCAGGACTTTGTCATTTTTAGATTGTAAGGTCTGGTCCAGCCCTGGACGACCCGGCTCAGGTCTGCGCAGCCTTGATTGTTCATCATTCTTTCTTTTGTCAAAACAAGTTAAAACAAAGCCAGAGGAAGCTGGTTGCTGTTAGAGGAAACACAGCAGAAATACAAAGTATACACAAGTCTATAAGGACATACAGCTGTATCATGCAGTGGCAGAAGTGCACATAGCTAATGCTAGCTAATGCTAGCTTATTTACAGTCAAACCAAGACAGTGAATCAATCCATGGCCTGCAGTCTGCTGACGTCAAATCTTTGACACCAGCCCCCATGCAACCCTGGGTCTCTGGGTTCTAAAAAATGACCTGAAATTGGGCCGGACGGTCCACTCAGAACTCAACTCAGAACCCAGGCTGGAACCCAGGCTGTGCCAACCCAGGCTGGGCCAGGTCTTACAACGCAATAGGTCTATTTGTTTTCTCACCTTGTTGAAATCACATTTTTTGTGATTACTCAGGTCAAGCCTTGATGGACTTGACCTGAACAAGACCAGAACACCTCCCCCCCCCACTCAAAAAAATAATAAAATCAAAACTCCAGATGCACTTGTGCTTCATTAAAATTAGTGCTGCTGTTATGAAATTGTGTTATTTAATAAATAATTTAACATTTTAGGAGCTTTAATATTCAACAATTCAAGTTTTAGGATTCTGAAGGAACACATCAAGCTGTCTTCTGGGTACATTTAACAAACCGTGTACCGGTAGTTTACATGCTTACAACGGCCAGAAGAAAGCTCTCACATGTCAGTATGAACTTTTCTACTCCAACATGTGGCAACAACACGCTCACTTTATCACCTTTCCTGTTTCACAAGGTTTCTCCAACTGTTTGGTTGTCTTGGCCCCTAAAATGGTCAAATTCAGTCTGCAGCTGACTCAAGAAAAACACAACAGAACCGTGAAAGATTGGTGACTGTCTGAAAAATGCCTTAACAAAATGGCATGGCTTCTTTTTTATCTGCTGTTATGATTAATTGATTATGCTTCGCCTGCTTGAGTATGTTTTGAAGTAACCAAATAAAAATATGTTTGAAAAAAGCTATTAAAGCACCAAGACTTAAAAAAATTTTCAACACCGTCTTTCCTCCCCGTCTTTCTTCACAGGGGGAACTGGAACGGCAGCTCTTGCAAGCCAACCCCATCCTTGAATCTTTTGGCAATGCAAAGACAGTGAAAAATGACAACTCGTCTCGCTTTGTGAGTTTACATTCTCTTTTCTTATGAGACCTCTCTTGATTTAAACATATTCCCAAACATTATCCAGGCAGGGAATAGATTTTTCACCTCCACAAGATTAGTTTGTTGGGAATCTTTGTTGCCGCTCCAGTTCAGTTTATGAACTTCAAGTCTTATAATGGGCCTTAATAATCACAGACTTGGGTATTTCTTTCTTGTTTTATTTAGAAATCCTACTTTTTCCTTTATTATTGTGAGTTGAACCGTTTGAGCTTAAGTCAAAATAATCTGAAAAGGGGTTAAAAAGTAGAGGAAAATACAAAATTTCATTGAAGTGAAAAGCTGAATATGAACTTGGGATGAATTTGAAACCACAGCTACTAGCTGAGCTTAACAGAAAGTCTAAAAAAGATCTAGTTGCACTTCTGACGCTTAATAATTAAATCTTGTCATTCCAAACTCATGAAACCAGCAGGAAGTTACAGTTTTCTGCCAGGAAATGATCAACTCTGGCACATATCTACTGTAAAAACCAAAATTGTAAGCTTTTGAAGGATTAATGGTGGATATTTGGTCAAATTGGATGCGCACAAAACGCTGGTTTGGGTTAGCCTAATCAAAGCAGTCTTCGCTCTGAGCACTTGGCGTTTCTTCGTGACTAAGTAAAACATGTGGTCAGGATGAAACACTGGGGTGTTCCGGTCCACATTAATCACAGGTGGGTCAGATACCAGCATCCAGATGGGTGCACATATTCTCACACACTTGCACACAATTTGTTGTCAGGAAACCACAGACATGCCTCAGATTCTTTTTTGACATGTTGACCTGGCACTTCCTAATACAGTATAGGCATCCTGCTCCTTACTTCTCTTGTCATCTGGTAGAAACCACGAGTTTTTATGTAAACCGAAGCTGAGCCTGAAGAGAGGAAAACACAGCGGCAAATGTGTACCCTCACATTTGCACAAACATGGATTCTATTTTTTTATTTTTATTACAGGTAGTCCCCGATTTACGAGCGCTCTGATCTGCGAGGTTCCAGACTTACGAGCTGCACATTTTTGGAAAAAACGAAAAAAATACTGAGTTTTCATGTGTTTTTTCACTTCAGTTAGCAAGTTAAGCATATAAACACACGTTTCCGATCATTTTTATGCACTCAAAAGTAGTTTTTAGATGAAAATAGAGTGTTTTTAGGTGCGCTAGCGAAAACCGTTCCAATTTACGAGCGGATTTCCGGATTTACGAGCGAAATGGCGGCCGTTCCAAATTACGAGATTTCCGGTTTACGAGCGCCTCGTTGTGACGGATCTCGCTCGTAAATCGGGGACTACCTGTAATCTGAAGTTTTTCTGTTATTTCCTGCAGGGAAAGTTCATCAGAATCAACTTTGACGTCGCAGGATACATCGTTGGGGCCAACATTGAAACCTGTATCCTCCTTGGACTAAATGAAGAGCAGAATGAGGAATCAGTGTTAAATACAGTACATGAAATAATGTTAAATGATAGAGCACGCTGGGTTTACAGAGCAACAGGGTGGTTTTAGGACTCCCCACACCATATGAACATACATCGCCATCCTGCACGTTTCCCACATAAAGTCAGAACATACTGAGCTATAAAATAGAAAGTTTATTCACTTCTTTTTTAGTACCAGTAAGAAATTAGTAGAAAAAATATAGAGGAAGTGATTCTTTGTCATGACAAAGTTCATACAGCATTGATTTGATCCTCTGCTTGTTTGTATGCATCGTGTGTGTGCTTTTTAAAAATAAAGTTGCTTTTTCTTTTTGTATGACAAGGTTTTGTAAGCTGTGTGTATACCGTTGTTTCTGTTGTTCGTGGTTTTTATTTAATTTATTTTTCTGTGTTTGGAGTTTCTTCGTTGTTCCTACCCGTCCTTAACTTTTCACGTCAGATCTTCTGGAGAAGTCTAGAGCCATCCGACAGGCAAAAGATGAGAGGACTTTTCACATTTTCTACCGCCTGCTGGCAGGAGCTGGAGAGCATCTTCGAAGTGAGTGTCTGGATCTTACTAAAGAAAAAAAAAAGTATAAAGAAATATCAAAGCAATGTTTAGGCAATAATGTGCTGAAGGCAAAGGACTGAGTTTAGGAGAGCTGGGTTAGATGAGAACCAGTGCAAACAGTCTGTTTGATTTAGCTCATCGGCACATTATTTCAAGATGCTGCAGAAGATGCCGAGACATAAAGACACAACTTTAATAGAAACAAGTGCATCCTAAAGGTCACCTGAGTCCACCGTTACTTAAATGTTTGCTTTCAGACGCTTGATTAACACATCATACAAATCCTGATTCACTAAGACTGCACAGTGCATGTTTATTGCTTCATTAATGTCCATCAGTTGCACCTGCATTTTACATTTTTCTTCCAAACGCAGGAATAAAACCCCATTTAAATGGAAGCAACCTGTCAGTGAGACACAGTTTGGTGTCGTACGATGAGGTTCACATAGTTGTTTTTAACAATCAAAATATAAAAATAAAATTGAAGTGGTTTTAATTGTATTCAGAAAGGTATAAAGATGTATTAGTACTGGAACCCTTTCAAAACATGCAGTATACACTGAAATTGTTCAAACGTGCAGCAAAAAGTATATACCGGTATCATAAAGACAAGAAAAAGAAACAAAAAAACTAAAAGGACAAAGAGTTGTTGATAGAAGAACTGGTAAATACCGGTAGTAGTCTTTGTTTAAAAAAAACAACAACTCTTTATCAGTAGCACTTTTATTTCCTTTCTCTTTTAGCGGACCTGCTTCTGGAGGGTTTTAACAACTACCGCTTCTTGTCAAACGGCAACATTCCCATCCCGGGCCAACAAGACAAGGAGAACTTCCAGGAGACGATGGAGGCCATGCACATCATGGGATTCTCTCACGATGAGATCGTCTGTGAGTACTGCTTCCAAACGTGCACTCTTCCAGCTCAGTCGATATTCTTCTGCTGCGTTACCTAATTCTTTTGTGTGGTGAATGCATTTAAATTTGTCCTGGATTCACCAGGTATGCTGAAGGTGGTCTCTGCGGTGCTGCAGTTTGGAAACGTTGTCTTCAAAAAGGAGAGGAACACGGATCAAGCCTCCATGCCTGAGAACACGGGTAAAAACTCAATGTGCACATACAGTCGCTGTTTCAGACCAGATCTCTAACACGTTGTTCTCAAAACTATCAGATAAATTAGATGCTTGACCCATTTTGGGAATTTTCTAAATCTGCTAAATAATTTCCCGAAAGTTTTTTAATTAAATCTGTTGAACAAAGCCTTAGAATCACAAGATACTCTGGTGAATCCTAAAGTTTTACACTATTTACTCATAAACAGTCCACATTTCTATCAGACAATAAGTTTGTTCTCTTCTCTCAGTGGCTCAGAAGCTCTGCCACCTGCTTGGCATGAACGTTATGGAGTTCACCCGAGCCATCCTCACCCCACGGATCAAAGTAGGACGAGATTATGTGCAGAAGGCACAGACCAAAGAACAGGTGAGGTTCTGTGTAACTTTTAGGATTTAACGTTAATTAACCCTGAGATTATTTTTTTATATTACAATCCAAGAGATATATGAGAGAGGTACAATAAAATAACTTCAAATCAGTTTTTAATGTATTTTTTTTTATTTCATTTTTTAAGATCAACTCTTTTCTATTATTGTAGCCAAACTGTAAAAACTTTACATTATTTATTGCCTCACACTTAATGTATGGGCTTTCAACGTTTCACTTGTTAAACATGAGAACACAAGTTCCAGTTCATGCTTTTTCTAATTCTGTTGAGATCATTTCGTTTTGCAAATTTGTAACACATGTTTGGACAGGTCACGTGCACCGTCTGGCTGATGGATCGTCCTGCTTGTTGTCAGACTGTCTGATGTCTTACCGAGACTAAAATCTCAACTCTCTACAGACTAACTACATTTCAGTTCCCAAACTGTGCTCATAATGCTATGAGTCATGCATTATTAATGGTGCCTTATATCTGTGGTGTTTTGTAACCTAGGCTGACTTTGCTGTTGAAGCCCTGGCCAAGGCGACATATGAGCGTCTGTTCCGCTGGCTGGTCCACCGCATCAACAAGGCCCTGGACCGGACCAAACGGCAGGGGGCCTCTTTCATTGGCATCCTGGACATTGCTGGCTTTGAGATATTTGAGGTGTTGATCCTGCTGCATTATTATTAATTAATCTTTCTTCATAAAGCACAACGTAGCTGGAGTTTTGGTTCAATGCAGCTACTGCCTGAAATCCCAACATCCATCAGTTTTCTTCTACACTGACCAATAATACAGTACTTTGGAACATTTTGATGTGTAAAAATTTGGCTGTCACTCTTTTTCAAGCCCCTTAATTAAACGGGCAGACAAGCACAGTGGAAATTAGGCCTCAGTCAAAGTGTAAACCCATAAGTTGTATTGAATCAAATCAATTTTATATGCCTACAGTATTTTATGTAGGAGATACAGATGAAAAAGATCCATCACATCCAGTTTTGATGATACATTTCTGAGAGTTTAGATGTGCACATTCTGCACTCTGGTGATGGAAGATAAATGTTACTCTATAAGAAGAGTAAAGTTTCTGGGAGTAAAAACACATTGTTTGCAAAATAATTGTACTGTTTAGACAGCTCAACTCAAAACTTACAATGTGACACTTTATTTGATGGATGCTGGTTCTGTGAAGTTTGAGTGAGCTTTAGATCACCAAGGAAGGGTTTTCTCTGGATTTTTGGCCAATTTTGTCTACACAGCCACAAAAAAACAACAACACTTTTGCTGTTAGAGCTGCACGTTTGGATGTATTTTTTATGTAAAGGAAAGAGTTTGGCAGGACTAACTTTAATTCTGATTTGTCTTTTCAGTTGAACTCATTCGAGCAGATGTGCATCAACTACACCAACGAGAAGCTGCAGCAGCTCTTCAACCACACCATGTTCATCCTGGAGCAGGAGGAGTACCAGAGGGAGGGCATTGAGTGGAGCTTCATCGACTTCGGCCTCGACCTGCAGCCCTGCATCGACCTCATCGAGAGGCCGGTCAGTCAACTCTTTCAATATGTGTGTGCGTGTGCGTTGTCTGCATCAATATCCTTTTTTTAACTAAATGCATTTCCTCAGAATAACCCCCCAGGAATCCTCGCTTTGCTTGATGAGGAGTGCTGGTTTCCCAAGGCCACAGACAAGACGTTTGTAGATAAAGTTCTCCAGGAGCTGGGCACACACTCCAAGTTTCAGAAACCACGCCAACTCAAGGACAAAGCTGACTTCTGCATCATTCACTATGCAGGGAAGGTATGTTAATCAGGCACAATAAAGTACCACAGTTTCTTCTTCTGTCTTTAATATGAATGCATTTTGAAAAACTTTATTTTTGTCCTTAGCTTATGCTGAGATTCCTACTTTTTTATTTTTTTTTTGCACATCCTTGCTCCTGACCTGATTTTATTCAGCGGCACAAACTTTGCACCTCTGTTGGAGTTCGTTTATTCGGGTCATAGCAGAAAAACAAAGGCTCAGTTGTGCTGCTGCTGCAGGAAACCCACATCTGGTTCAGATTGGTGCGAGACTAAGTTCCTGATGCCTGCTGGTTACATAACTGAAATGTCCAACTTTCACCTTCCTGAGGAGGTCTGGCACGCGTAAAGAGAAAACGATCCTCCACAACATTCCTAAGAAGTCCCCTGTCAGTCACCAAATGAAATATTCTATTACTTCTTGAGCGGTAGTTTAATTATGGTCTACCGGTTCCTTTTATTTATTATCCTTTTTTTCATCTCTATTTGAAAACTCTGTGAGAACGTTTAGTCCTGGGCCGGATCTATCATCACAAATAAGTTCAGATAGTTGGATCCAGGATTATAGTGGGATTTCAAAAAAATAAATCCAGCATGACAGGGATACTGAAGATGAAAAAAGGCAAACATTAAGGGGTTTGCTTTTCCAGAATTCTGATTAAATCCACGTGTAGATTTAGCCTCTCAGGTTCCTAAACCACGCCGTGTCTTCTATTCTTTGTTAATCCAACTCCCAGATATTTGAAAAGCACATTTCATTTGTAAGGCTTTAAAATCCTAACTTTGCCACCAAATAACATGCATTATGCAAATAACACAAAAGCTTTTTTAAGACCTGCAATTATCATATAATCCAACTGCCTTTGTTGGAGCATCAATATTACATGCAGGTAATTTATTCAGTTCAGTTTATTTATATAACGCCAAGTCACAACAGAAGTCATCTCAGTGCACTGAACAGGAACATTCACATACATTACAAAAGCAAATTACCATAATAAAAGTTATGTATCTAAGCAAGCCAGCAGATTGTGTAGAATCTTCACTTTGTCACAGTCACTCATCCTGAGCAAGCACAAAGGCAACAGTGGAAAGGAAAATCTCCCTTTTAACAGGAAGAAACCTCCAGTAGGACCAGGCTCAGGACGAGAGGGCATCTGCTTCGACTGGCTGGGTTTGAGAGGACAGGAAGGAGAAACAAACAGAATGACAGGTCCAGGTGTACTTTCTATTGGAAGATAGACAAAAAACACGTTAAGATAGAAATAGTTACAAATACGAACAAGTAGAGTAGAGCAAGTAAAGACAGTAGCAAAGTGAGGAAATGCGATCAGTTTGTCCTCCAACTGTCTAATCCTATAACAGTAGATGTGATTATGGGTTTAACTGCTCACTGACACGAGGTGGCACCTGGCATTGGATGAAATAGTTTTACCATAAAGTGTCTTTGTCACTTCAGACGAGGTACATCTACATCTGCGCTATTTCTTAGTAGTTTTTGTTGACTGAATATTGTATTGATTGTATTGATGTTTTATGGTTTATGTTTTTTGTGTCTTATGTTTTTATATTTTATGCACCGTTATGCCGAAGCAAATTCCTAGTCTGTGAATCCTGTTAATTGACAATGGCGATAATAAACTGAATAAACTGAATATAAAGATCCTCAAGTTTAGCAAAACACATAACTGATTCCACTATTTATTTAACAAAAATGAGGACAAAATGAAAAAGCTGTGTAGTAAGTCCGCTCCTGCTTCTGTAAGATTTAAGAGGGAAAGTATCAGCCAGGTGCTGCTGTTCCTTTCTACTGTTTACCTGATCATCATCAGTGTGATCACCTTTGGAAATGCAGCAGTTTTGGTAGTTTGGTGCTCTGGTGTTTGNATATATATATATATATATATATATATATATATATATATATATATATATATACAGGTAGTCCCCGACTTACGAGCGAGTTCCGTTCCTACGACTATCTCGTAAGACGAAATCTCGTACGTCGGAACCCGAAACACGTGTTGCTCGTAAGTCCGGATTTTCGGTCGTAAGTCGGAAAATTTATGCTAGCGCTACTACGAACACTCGTTTTTCATCACAAACGTTCATACTAGTTCATAAACATGCTCAGAAACTTGTTTCCAAATGGTTAGCTAACACACTTTCATCTAAAAACACATAAAAGTGCTGTATTTTCTGTATGTTCTTTACAAATTTACTGTTCGTTAGTGAGCTCGTAAGTCCGGAACCTCGTAAGTAAGAGCACTCGTAAGTTTGGGACCCCCTGTATATATATATATATATATATATATTTTTTTTTTTTAATGGGAGATGCGTGACTTAACCGCGAAACGTCATAAGTCGAGGTCGTCGTAAGTTGAGGACTACCTGTACTTTGTTTTTAGTGAAAGTACAGGAGTGTTACTAGCTAATTTAAAGCAATTGTAGTAAACTCAATAGTAATGATACAAACTGGACTTGATAAATTTATGACTAGAGGCCTAAAATGATGATTAACTTTTTAAAAATTATCTTAAATGCATGAATAATTGTATTTTCAACTGGTTAAAGCCTGTTTAGTTGCGCCAATCTCATTTGTTTGCTTTGTTTTATATTCACAGAAACGTCTATAAAGATTACCGTCAGCTGGAGCTGGCTTGTGAGAGTCAGGAAGATGTCGACGCGTGGAAGGCATCCTTCCTCAGAGCTGGAGTTTATCCTGAACGAGTAACGGTAAGATTCGTTTAAAAAGGAAGAAACTTTTCAATATTTCTTTTGGAATGACTCGACTGATTAGTCGTGTTAGTATAAAAACACACAACGCTGTAAAAAGTTTGAAGTGTTTCGCTTGTTTACGTCAAAGAACAGACCTGCAAACACGTTTATTTTTTCCATATTGTATATGTTTTTTGCCACAGTTTTATTGTTATGTCACATGTCGCGTGTCCTTTTCAATGTCTTTTCATGTTTCACCTCATAGGAGAAGGAAGGAAAGGTATGAAATTCTCCATGTTTTTCTTTTTTGTTATCCCAGTATATTCTTAATGATTGAAATGATACAAACAAATGTGTAGATTTGTAGTTTTAATTAATCTTAATAGTAATTTTTTATTTTATTTAATAATAATATTATTATATTATTTGTTATCCTTTATTATGAAAGAACATGCAAGGGAAAATTTTTGCACTTCTGTGGATTTAAATCGTCAAAGTAAATTAAAGATAATTTTGGTTAAAATATATTTAAAATTTTTTCCAAAACATTGAATGTCACAGACACAGTTATGTGCATTCTTTTCAGCTCAGATATCATAATCTGTTGTAATGTGTTGTCATTTTTTTGTGTCGTATGTATTTTAGTTATTTTTCTTAATCTACATACAGTTTGAGTAAAACTACTACGTGGGGATTTGAATGTTGTGCGTTCATTCAGTTTTAACACCACTGCTGAAGTAACCACCTTCTTTTGAAATATATTTGTTGTATTTTGCCGTTCTAAGAGTTAAACTTATTAAACGTCTTGTTCTTTTTGCATCAGTGCATTTAGAAATAGATGGATTTGAAGTAGACCTGTCTTGTGCCTGCGTGACTAAGCTGATTTCTGATCAATAAGCTAACAAAATATATTTCTGAAGCAGTCCTTGCATCAACGCTACCATCTGTTGCCCCTGTTACATTAGCTTGCTCTTATTTTCTGTGAAAGTTGTGTGTTTGTGGCTCCTCTTTAATTTGTCTCCACAGAGCGAGAGTGGGGATGAGAATGGCTCCGACAGCTTCATGCACAGCATGGACCCTCAGCTGGAGCGGCAGGTGGAGACCATTCGCAACCTGGTTGACTCCTACATGGCCATCGTCAACAAAACCGTGCGCGACTTGATGCCAAAGACCATCATGCATCTCATGATTAACAACGTGAGTCGTTTGCACGTGCAACAGTTTGGGCGAAACGGGACATGCAGAGAAACGTTGCTCTCTTTCTGTTCAGACGAAAGAGTTCATTAACGCCGAGCTGCTGGCCCAGCTCTACTCATGTGGTGACCAGAACACCCTGATGGAGGAGTCCCAGGAGCAGGCGCAGCACCGCGACGAGATGCTCCGGATGTATCACGCTCTGCGCGAGGCCCTCAGCATCATTGGGGACATCAGCACAACCACCGTGACCACCGCTGCACCGCCTCCTGTGGACGACTCCTGGCTACAGGTGCAACGGGGCGGCTCCGGAGGAAGGTAGGTCACATACAGGATGATCAGCAGAAGGAGATGAGATCTTCTATAATGTTCATTTTTATTGCATTCCTGTTATGTGCCCAGGAGCACATTTTAATATTAAGCCAGTATGTTTTGTTTATGTCGGCTGTCAACCTGCTAAAAGCACTGTTGAAAGCACTGTTTAAAGCACTGTTGAAAGCACTGTTGAAAGCCTGAATGTAATTAGCATTAATTAGATCACTCTATTGGACGGCGCTTTTGAGCCCACCTATAATTATGCTGGATGCAGAGAGCAGGGTGCGGAGGTTTGGAGGCTGTGTTTCTCCGCCCGCCTCTCACCACTGGGTTGTCACTCCTGAGGGAGTTATGTATGCTGAGAGCAGGTGCGTGCTTGTTTTCTTTTAGCTCTAGTGAACCTAGGAGCTTGTGTTTGGGTTGCCCATGGAGGGCTTAGTAGTTTTTAGCTGTGCACCGACTGTTGGTTACTGTTTTAACGTAGGTTTTGACCTGGTGAGATCGGTAGCCCTGTTTTCGTCTTAACGTTACCATAGCTGGGTGTTTAAACAGGTAGTTCGATGCTGGGAGAGGCTTCGACGACCCTACAGGGGTTGGCCCCCTTCCGGTATCGTTTTATTCTTTTTAGCCGGCTCACCAGGTCCAACTTTTGTTTGTACTTTGTTTTATTTGGGACGCGGGGAACCTGTCCAGTGTTTTTTCATCTTTTTTCTCCACAGAAGGGAGCTGACTGCGTGAACCACGCCCGCAGCCATTAAAAGCTAGAAAAAATAAACTTTTTAAACCTTCTTGTTGTCTCGTGTCCTCTTAAATGTGTTATGTTCCTCGTGGACGTAACAATTCCTTTCTTTTCCTGCTTCTTTATCCACCAGGTCTCCTGCAACCAGTCCCACACCAAACCGCAGGGCTCCGCCTGGACCCCCAGCTCGCCCAGGTTCTCGCGGACCTCCACCTGGGCCTCCTCCTGCTGGGGGACCCCCTGTCCCCTCTCGTCCGGGAGCTTCTCCAGACCCTCATGGAGTTCCACCTCCCACTGTGCCCTCCAGGCCTAATCGTGCACCCCCTAGTGTTCCCAGGTGAAGAAAACAGACGTTATAAACCTACAAACCTGTTTTTACATCCACCAAACAAACGTTGTTATAATATTAAAATGAGCAATTAAATCTGTTTATGATACTTTGTGTTAGGGGGGTGTGAAGATCCATGCATGAGGGGGGGAAAGGAGGTAAATGAAATTAATGAGTGCTAGTTAGATGATTAGATTAACAGATAGTAGTTAGAAATTATTTAGAAAATGCAAAAATAACAATTTATTTATTTAATATTGACAGTTTTTTTATTTAAATGGATAAGTGGACTTTCCAGTCACCTTCCAACCCACATTCAGGCCTCTCCTGCAGCAGCATACACACAGTGCATCGTCTGCACCCACCTTCGCTGCAGCTCATCGTGAATTGCACATGTCTCTGCTCTGTGCCTGGAAGCTAGCTCCCTTTTCTAACTAATTATGAGAGTAGGCGCTCGTCCTGCAGAGGACACCAACATCTCTTGGCTGAGCTCTCGCTGGGATAAAAAAATATAAACGAATGCTGTTTGAACATTGATTTACCGGTAATCTAGCCTGGTTAAAACCACACCCTGTCCTTCACTTCGCTTCAGACTAGGGTCTGGCATTCCTCCCATTGAAAACGATTTCTCCTGGAGATTTTTGAATGGACCAATCAGAGAACAGAAGGCGGAGTTTTGTTAGTTTAGCCTGGCGAGGTCCAGGCTATCAGATAAATTGCTCAGAAACCACTCGGTGGATATTTTTTCTGCCACCAGTGTGTAATTATATGGCTCTAATTTACTGACTGTTGGCCTAGATAAAACATTTGAGATAAAATTCGATTTTTTATCATTTATTTTCGTAGCGCACCCGAGGCTGTTTGGAAAATGTCAAACCGAAACTATTTAAATCCAGCAGATTTGACCATTTCGTGAATTGATTTAGGAACTGTTAAGCTCAGGAACACTTCTGATATAACGTCAGCTAAGAAATATATTTTTTATCAGCAGAGAAATAATAGTTTTTTACCTTGTTTTGATGAAAATTCCTTCGTGGCGGCAGCCATTTTGAATGACGACGTCAGTCGACATCGTTCAAAACTCCGCCTTCTGCTCTCTGATTGCTCAGGAACACTTCTGATATAACGTCAGCTAAGAAATATATTTTTCTCAGCAGAGAAATAATAGTTTTTTACCTTGTTTTATTGAAAATTCCTTCGTGGCGGCAGCCATTTTGAATGACGACGTCAGTCGACGTCGTTCAAAACTCCGCCTTCTGTTCTCTGATTGGTCCGAACAAAAATCTACCGGAGAAATCCTTGTGGATGGGGGAAGTCCCAGACTGTGCAGTGAAGGGAAATGAGAATTGAGCGGAGCTGTGCAGGAAGGCGAGGGCCAGGCTACCGGTAATCAGTTCCAAATGATTTTAAGTGCACTGATGTGTGTCCTGGAGAGCCGAGCACATGCGGCGTTGGTCCACCCTGTGACTGTATGTGCTTTTCTGTCCACGTGCTCCTCTTTCATCTGTCTCTTCTTCACCACACCTTTGTCACACACATGAATTGTGGTTCCTTCTGCAGAATCACTATCACTGGCCAGTGAGGACTAAGATTTCTGGTATGTTGGGCAATATCTGCCGTCATTATCATCACCATGATCATGAGCCTGAAAGACGCCTCAGAGGGCATCTTTTGGCTGCATGTCACTTCCTGTTTCGGTCCGCTTGCTGTTCACTTCTCCACTCGGAGCACTGCATGAGCTTTTTGGAGTTAGTTAAATAATTTATGTAAAATCTAGGCAGCAAGAAATGGGTGAAACAGGTTTGTCCCAGTGGAAGCGGCTCATTAAATATTATTGAAGTAATATTATTGAAGTGTCAAAATTAGTCAAAAAATGATTAATTTTTTCTTGTTTGTTGTGTGTTTGTCATGATATCTCATCTCTTAAGTAACAACACTGTGCTCAGTTTGTGTGATTCAACAGTATGGGATCACATTTACGCCAAAAGGCCACCACGAGCGTATTTTACACTCCGCATCGAACCTCCCACAATGCTGTGACCACATGTGACCACATGAGGGCATGCTGCCCAGATGAGGGCACGAGCTGCAGCTGCCTGTGCTCTCGTGTATCAATCTGCGCGCTCGTGTGAAACGTTGCGACCAAGTGTAGGAAAGAAAAAAAAGCACGGAAATGTTAACCCTCATATGATTGGCCACTTCTCTGCTATCCCCGCCACGTGACCCTTGTTGGCGCTGCCTGTGTTACACCATATTCTGTGACCACCGTACATTGTGACCATAGAGTCAGAGTCAGAGAGTATTTATTGTCATTTGCACCGCATGTGGTACATGTGATGAAAACGAGATTATGTACACAGGGTCCCAGTTACATCCAACAACAAATGCAAGAGAAAAACAGTAATAACATCTAGGATTAACTAAGAGAGACATCAGCTAGTAATACACTAAGCCCTAATGTAGTAGAAAAACATCATTATAAACAGCAGCACGAACATGAGTCTTTATGAGCAGATGGTCACAGATGAACGCAGCAACAAGAAACAGATCAGTATCAACATGATGTGATATTTTGCAGTGTTTATTCTTATTATTTATTTATTCATGAGTCTGACAGCCTCAGGGTAGAAGCTGTTCCTCAGTCTAGTGGTTCTACATTTGATGCTCCTCAACCTCCGTCCTGAGGGGAGTGGTGCAAAGAGTGAGTGTGCTGGGTGAGTGAGGTCTTTCATGATGCAGGTGGCTCTTTTTCTGCATCTGGAGGTGTAAATGTCTGTGATGGTGGGGAGACTGACTCCAACAGACTTCTGTGCAGCCTTCACCACTCTCTGTAGAGCTTTCCTCTCTGCAACTGTGCAGCCTCCATGCCACACGTTGATGCTGGAGCACAGGACGCTCTCCACTGCACACCTGTAGAACGAGGTGAGAACTGGGCTGCTCAGACCAGCTCGTCTCAGCCGTCTGAGGAAGTAGAGTCTTTGATGACCTTTCTTGATCAGGCTGGTGGTGTTGTTGCTCCAGCTGAGGTTATCATTCAAGTGTACACCCAGGTATTTGTAGCTGGAGACCACCTCCACCGCAGATCCACCTATATACAGTGGGGTGTGGGTGTGTTTGTTCCTTCTGAAGTCCACAATCATCTCCTTCGTCTTCTTCACATTCATGTGAAGGTTGTTCTCTTTGCACCAGCTCTCCAGATGTTCCACCTCCTGTCTGTAGCTGGATTCATCATTATCTGTGATGCATCCCACCACAGCTGTATCATCTGCAAACTTAACAATATGACAGCCTGGATGTGTGGCTGTACAATCATATGTGAGCAGAGTGAACAGAAGAGGGCTCAGCACACATCCTTGAGGAGAGCCAGTGCTGAGGGTGATGGTGGAGGAGGAGAAGTTGTGGATCTTCACGGACTGTGGTCTGTTTGTTAAGAAGTCTAGTACCCAGTTACAGATGGAGGGGCTTAGTCCAAGTGTGGATAGTTTGTCTATCAGAGTTTGGGGGATCATGGTGTTGAAGGCAGATGTGAAGTCCACAAAGAGCAGACGCACGTATGAGTCCTTCTGATCCAGGTGGGTGAGAGCAGTGTGGACCACAGAGGAGATGGCGTCCTCTGTAGGGGGGCGCTGTTGCGGAAAAAGAAAGAAAAAGCTAAAATGAAGAAAGGCCTTTGTTGAACTAAACTGCTTCTGCTGACTCTCTTTCCTCCAAAGAATAAAAAGTAACATCTGACCACTAATATCATGACTATTATGGAGATGTAGACAGTCACAGAATATGATAGCGTTCATCAGATTTTGCAAAGTCCATCCATTCATCCATCCATCCATTTTCTTCCGCTTATCTGGGGTTGGGTCACGGGGGTAGCAGCCTAAGTAGGGAGGCCCAGACTTCCCTCTCCCCAGCCACTTGGAGCAGCTCCTCTGGGGGAATCCCAAGGCGTTCCCAGGCCAGCCGAGAAACATAGTCCCTCCAGCGTGTCCTGGGTCTTCCTCTGGGTCTCCTCCCGGTGGGACATGCCCGGAACACCTCACCAGGGAGGCGTCCAGGAGGCATCCTAACCAGATGCCCGAGCCACCTCAACTGGCTCCTCTCGATGTGGAGAAGCAGCGGCTCTACTCCGAGTCCCTCCCGGATGACTGAGCTTCTCACCCTATCTCTAAGGGAGAGTCCAGACACCCTGCGGAGAAAACTCATTTCAGCCGCTTGTATCCGAGATCTCGTTCTTTCGGTCACAACCCAAAGCTCATGACCATAGATGAGGGTGGGAACGTAGATCGATCGGTAAATTGAGAGCTTTGCCTTTTGACTCAGCTCTCTCTTCACCACGACAGACCGGTACAGCGCCCGCTTCACTGCGGATGCTGCACCTATCCGCCTATCGATCTCACGCTCCAGTTTTCCCTCATTCGTGAACAAGACCCCGAGATACTTAAACTCCTCCACTTGGGGCAGGACCTCCTCCCCGACCCGGAGAGGGCATGCTACCCTTTTCCGGCTCAAGACCATGGCCTCGGATTTGGAGGAACTGATCCTCATCCCGGCCGCATCACACTCGGCTGCAAACCGCTCCAGCGAAAGCTGTAGATCACGATCTGATGAAGCCAATAGGACCACATCATCTGCAAAAAACAGAGAAGCGATTCTAAGGCCACCAAAACGGATCCTCTCAACACCTTGGCTGCGCCTAGAAATTCTGTCCATAAAAGTTATGAACAGAATCGGTGACAAAGGGCAACCTTGGCGGAGTCCAACTCTCACTGGAAACGAGCCTGACTTACTGCCGGCAATGCGGACCAAGCTCTGACACCGGTCATACAGGGACCTAACAGCCCATATCAATGGGCCTGGTACCCCATACTCCCGGAGTACCCCCCACAGAACCCCCCGAGGGACGCGGTCGAATGCCTTTTCCAAGTCCACAAAGCACATGTAAACTGGTTGGGCAAACTCCCACGCACCCTCCAGGACCCTGCTGAGGGTGTAGAGCTGGTCCAGTGTTCCACGACCAGGACTGAAAACCACACTGCTCCTCCTGAATCCGAGGGTCAACTATCCGAAGGACCCTCCTCTCCAGAACCCCTGAATAGACCTTACCAGGGAGGCTTAAGAGTGTGATCCCCCTATAGTTGCAAAGTATGGTGTAAAAATGCAACAGCGCCCCCCTACGGTCACAATATATGGTGTCACAGAATATGGTGTAACAACGGTACATATTGAAGCCAGCGCCAACAAGGGTCACGGGGCGGGGCTAGCAGAGAAGTGGCCAATCATAATGAGGGTTAACATTTCTGTGATTTTTTTTTCTACACTTGGACCCAACGTTTCATACGAGCGTGCACATTGATACACGAGAGCACAGACAGCTGCAACTCATGTGCTCGTGGTCACAGCGTTGTGCGTGCACGGGAGGTTCAATGAGCGCGTGGAGTGTAAAATACGCTTGTGGTGGCCTTTGGTGTAAATGTGATCCCATATAACTGAGCCCGAGAACTCCGAGATGTCAGTGAATGCGTCATAATTTGTGTATAACAAATGGAGGAGCTGAAACTTGAATCTGGACCATCAATAAAGACCAAAACACCATGATGATCACACTAAACTAATCCAACCACTTTTCTCCTCTGTGTCTTTCCTTGTGTGTTCACGCCAGTCGGAGACCCCCACCTTCTCCAACCCACTAGGCCTCAGAGCTCCTTCCTCCCTCCTCCGTCTGTCTGCTCCTCCTCTGGATGAGAGGCGTCTAAAGACAACAGCGCCACCTTGCTGTCATCTCCTGCCTCACCTGACCTCCACAGGCTCCTCTCCCCCTCCTCCACTGCACTAAAACCATAGATATACGGTAAGATCTGATGTAGTATATCTCCGTATCCTTTACATATACTTATACTTATATTTCCGGATATTCCCGGAAATGGACCGCAATGATCCTTAAAAAATCCCAAGATCCCAAAATCCGGATACTTATCTTTGGCAGGCCCTTGACAAATAACAGCCACATTTATTTTGGATCTGCCGAAGATAAGTATCCAGATTTTGGGATTTTTTAAGGATCATTGCGGGCCATTTCCGGGAATATCCGAACACAGATCCTTCCGTATATCTATGGTTTTAGTGCAGTGCTCCTTTCCTCTTCATCAGCAAACTCCTTTTTGTTCTCCTCCGAACCTCCTCCACCTCTCATTCCTCTGTTTACTCAGAGACGCAGAATACTTGAAACTCATTTGCATGACAATTTTTACTGTAGAGACCATTAAACATATCCTTACAGTATACTCAAGCAAATTGACTGCACAATATTTCTCCTTTTAAAGTAAAACATATAAAGATTTAGCATGATGCTTTGTGTACTTTCTTTTTTCTTAATATTTGTTTTTTTTTGTGATAAACATTTTCTGCTTTAAGAAATACTTCACCTGAACATACAAGTCTTGTATCATTAACTCGATGTGGTATTGTTTCAAAACATTCAACATTAAATAGCAGAATATC
>JBBPBX010000086.1:17519-47343 GCA_038048925.1 Garcialebias charrua | reverse complement strand
GAGCTGCGCCCTCTGGCGGCAACGGAGCGCTACTGCAGGCAGAGTCAGACTGTTAAACAGAGCATGGAACAAATCGCCCCCTCCATGACCCACGTGACTTCCGCATTCCATTCTTACAACGGATCTCTATGGAAGTGTCGCAACTCTCACTTTATATGGCTCTGCGTTAGCCTACTGGAAGGAATGTCGCTCACTGCTTGTACGCCAATGGTTTAATTGGAGATGTTGTTTGTTTAGTGAGAGCTTAGAGTACGTGTTTTTTATGTCTGACAGCCTTTACCACACACAATTGTAGGTCACGATCTGGAAAATTGACTGAGTTATAGCTATCTTTGTGTTTGTTAAAATCAATTTGATATGGCAGACATTTTGGATCAGGCTCACTTTAAATGTGCATCAGTTGCAGATGCACACCCAAGGATTGCTTTCTAAGAATTTTATTAAAAAACTTCAAACAGACTGATGAGAAATCCACAGACAGACACAGTCAATACACTGTGTATCACTGTGCTATGGCTGATTGTAGTTGTAAATATGTTTGAGTTTTTCTTAGTTCCCTTTTCAGAGTAGGAACTTTCTTGGCTTAAAGGGGACCACACATGCAAAATTCACTTTTTAATGTTTTTTTACTAAACTTTGGGTATTTACTTCATAAAAAAACAGTCCTTGTGCCAAAAAAATGCACCCAGTGGTTTATTTACTCTAAGTAGATTTATTTATTTTTGATAAATACACCAGGATTCACACTTCCTGCATTTATTGACGTCACAAGCCGCCAGCCAATCAGATCAAACCTGAGTCCAGCCCCTCACCTAGCAACCCCTGGTTAGGCTCAACCCACTTCTGTATTAAACACATGACTGTTGTTTTTCATGATTTCATCTCATCTTTTGTTTATATGTTCTTAATTTCATGTGTACAGCACTTTGTTGCAGCTGTGTTTTTTTAAATGGCTTTATAAATAAAGTATAATTGTTATTTTTATGTTTTAGTTCAATTTTTAGTGTATTTGCGATCGCTGCCAACGCGCAGCCGGCAAAAATTAAACGAGCGGACCACAGGCGGAAGGACCGGGTTCGACGGGACCCTCTTCCGGCGCGATGGAGCGGAGCTTCAACTGTACAGCCTTGCAGCAGCCTCGCAGCAGGCTCGCAGCAAGAGGACCTTCTCCTTACAGATTAATTTACGGGAGACACTTGGTGAACTTTGTGTTGTCTTCACTGGAACAGCGATAACTCCCAAAATCTCATCGCGTGCAACGAGCGGAGCTGGCGAAAACCGGAAGAGGAACAAGCTAACATTAGCTTCGGATTCGGGTGGTCTAATGCTAAAAGGAGCAGCAAACTGCGGCGCGCTCAGACGGGTTTCGGTAAGTTATCTTAAGCTAACACTAACAGTAAGTCAAATGAGTAATAAAAAAAGAGCTAATTTTAAAACAACAACACATTACAGATACTGGCTGTTACAGAGGGCGTGAACAGATCGTTGAAGGGCGTGGACTTCAAGAAACCGGTCGTTCAAAACGAAAGTTAAAAATGGCAGAATTAAAAAGGGTATAATTGATTATCTAATAATTATTTTGTGCATTAAATTGAAGGAATAGGGTCTGGATATCCCACAGAAATACCATAAAAATTTAAAAAATACATCTGAGGTCCCCTTTAATAAGCCCTCATAGTCAGAGAGTCAAAGTCAGAGAGATTTATTTGTCATACTCATCATGTGTGGTACATGTGGTGGAACGAGATTATGTACACAGGGTCCCACTTACATCCAACAATAAAATGTTAAAAAACAGTAATAAGATCTAAGATATGGACTAAGAAAAACAATTAAAAATACGCTAAGCACTAGTAGCATAAAAACAATACACTGAACAGTAGCAGGAACATGAGTCTTTGTGAGCAGATGAGTACGACTGAACACTGCAACATGAAACAGATCAGCAGCAACATGAAACAGATCAGCTGCAACATGTAACAGATCAGCAGCAACATGAAACAGATCAGCAGCAACATGAAACAGATCAGCAGCAACATGAAACAGATCAGCAGCAACATGAAACAGATCAGCAGCAACATGAAACAGATCAGCAGCAACATGAAACAGATCAGCAGCAACATGAAACAGATCAGCAGCAACATGAAACAGATCAGCAGCAACATGAAACAGATCAGCAGCAACATGAAACAGATCAGCAGCAACATGAAACAGATCAGCAGCAACATGAAACAGATCAGCAGCAACATGAAACAGATCAGCAGCAACATGAAACAGATCAGCAGCAACATGAAACAGATCAGCAGCAACATGAAACAGATCAGCAGCAACATGAAACAGATCAGCAGCAACATGAAACAGATCAGCAGCAACATGAAACAGATCAGCAGCAACATGAAACAGATCAGCAGCAACATGAAACAGATCAGCAGCAACATGAAACAGATCAGCAGCAACATGAAACAGATCAGCAGCAACATGAAACAGATCAGCAGCAACATGAAACAGATCAGCAGCAACATGAAACAGATCAGCAGCAACATGAAACAGATCAGCAGCAACATGAAACAGATCAGCAGCAACATGAAACAGATCAGCAGCAACATGAAACAGATCAGCAGCAACATGAAACAGATCAGCAGCAACATGAAACAGATCAGCAGCAACATGAAACAGATCAGCAGCAACATGAAACAGATCAGCAGCAACATGAAACAGATCAGCAGCAACATGAAACAGATCAGCAGCAACATGAAACAGATCAGCAGCAACATGAAACAGATCAGCAGCAACATGAAACAGATCAGCAGCAACATGAAACAGATCAGCAGCAACATGAAACAGATCAGCAGCAACATGAAACAGATCAGCAGCAACATGAAACAGATCAGCAGCAACATGAAACAGATCAGCAGCAACATGAAACAGATCAGCAGCAACATGAAACAGATCAGCAGCAACATGAAACAGATCAGCAGCAACATGAAACAGATCAACAGCAACATGAAACAGATCAGCAGCAACATGAAACAGATCAGCAGCAACATGAAACAGATCAGCAGCAACATGAAACAGATCAGCAGCAACATGAAACAGATCAGCAGCAACATGAAACAGATCAGCAGCAACATGAAACAGATCAGCAGCAACATGAAACAGATCAGCAGCAACATGAAACAGATCAGCAGCAACATGAAACAGATCAGCAGCAACATGAAACAGATCAGCAGCAACATGAAACAGATCAGCAGCAACATGAAACAGATCAGCAGCAACATGAAACAGATCAGCAGCAACATGAAACAGATCAGCAGCAACATGAAACAGATCAGCAGCAACATGAAACAGATCAGCAGCAACATGAAACAGATCAGCAGCAACATGAAACAGATCAGCAGCAACATGAAACAGATCAGCAGCAACATGAAACAGATCAGCAGCAACATGAAACAGATCAGCAGCAACATGAAACAGATCAGCAGCAACATGAAACAGATCAGCAGCAACATGAAACAGATCAGCAGCAACATGAAACAGATCAGCAGCAACATGAAACAGATCAGCAGCAACATGAAACAGATCAGCAGCAACATGAAACAGATCAGCAGCAACATGAAACAGATCAGCAGCAACATGAAACAGATCAGCAGCAACATGAAACAGATCAGCAGCAACATGAAACAGATCAGCAGCAACATGAAACAGATCAGCAGCAACATGAAACAGATCAGCAGCAACATGAAACAGATCAGCAGCAACATGAAACAGATCAGCAGCAACATGAAACAGATCAGCAGCAACATGAAACAGATCAGCAGCAACATGAAACAGATCAGCAGCAACATGAAACAGATCAGCAGCAACATGAAACAGATCAGCAGCAACATGAAACAGATCAGCAGCAACATGAAATAAATCAGCAGCAACATGAAACAGATCAGCAGCAACATGAAATAAATCAGTAGCAACATGAAACAGATCAACAGCAACATGAAATAAATCAGTAGCAACATGAAACAGATCAACAGCAACATGAAATAAATCAGTAGCAACATGAAACAGATCAACAGCAACATGAAATAAGGCCCTGTTTACACGGACACTGTGTGGGGGAAACGCAACTTTTGGGTATGTTAATTAGGTTGAAAGTTTTGCGTTGACATGGGCGAATTCTGTGGATACGACTCTCTCCCCCCCACCCCCCGTACTCATGAATTTACTGTAGTTACCATGCTGGGCCTTTAGATGGCGCTGTGATTTTTGGAACCTTCACCACTGCGCATGTGTGCAGCCTGGGGTAAACAGAGCACACGAGGCAGCCTGTTTTCCTCTCTGGCTAAAAGTTCAGCTACTACAAGTTGTTGTCAACAAGTTAACAACAAGGTAAAGCTGGAATTTGGATAAGAGTCAACAGATTTGACACCAAGTGGGACCGCTTCATCTAACAAGCTGCACACCAGTTGCTGACTGGACCGGAACCGAGTCAACATGTCTGACTTTAGTCCGTGAGAATCAGCTGATTTACAGCAGCGCTACAAGGTAAACAATGTTCTTAATAATGTTTCCTTGTGTTTAGTTCGATCACAGAACAACCAACTGAGGTTTTATTTTTTTCCTGCGAGGTCGAAGCTGTTCCACGAAGCGGACCGGCGGTTCGGATGTGGGTCCAGTGGGATGAAAACAACAGAGTCCAGTTCATTAAAGTTCGGTTAACGTGTTTTTAAAAGTGTTCAATTTAATTCTCAGTGTTTGTGACATGAGTTTGTGGTGTTGAATAAATAAATAAATTAAAAATCAACCTGGTGTCTTCATTTTCAGCAGCATGTTAGGCATGACGTAACGAGTCCAGATAGCTTCATTTAGCTCAGATAAATTTAAATATCTCCCACGCTAACATAAATACTGTTTATTATTGTTAGCACATTTAGTATGTTATAGTGCAGCGTGACACGTGAAATGTCCGACTGCCTCGTTAACAGACAACTGGATCCAGGCAGCTGCTCTCTTCCAACACAGATGCAGGTAAGGTGTAGAATAATTAAATATGAGAATCAAAATATATTCCATCAGCTATAGTTCAGAAAGTGGTGCGTGTGTCCACTGTCCAGTCCACCGCCATTGTTAAAATGCCGGCTGTCTGCGCGTGCGTGCTGCGTGCATGTGTTCAAACAAAAGCTCCACGGGAGATGTTTACATTATCAACGGGGGGTCAGCGAAAAAGTTCCACCTTGAGAGCAGGGTCAGAAAAGTATCGGTGTCATCGAGGGGGGCCAGCAGCGTCGTGTAGGCGATAAGCAAAGACGCAAAGAGAAAGTAGCGGTTACACTCAAAATACGCGCCGTGTAAACTGGGCCTTTATCAGTAGCAACATGAAACAGATCAGCAGCAACATGAAACAGATCAGTAGCAACATGAAACAGATCAGCAGCAACATGAAACAGATCAGCAGCAACATGAAACAGATCAGCAGCAACATGAAACAGATCAGCAGCAACATGAAACAGATCAGCAGCAACATGAAACAGATCAGCAGCAACATGAAACAGATCAGCAGCAACATGAAACAGATCAGCAGCAACATGAAACAGATCAGCAGCAACATGAAACAGATCAGCAGCAACATGAAACAGATCAGCAGCAACATGAAACAGATCAGCAGCAACATGAAACAGATCAGCAGCAACATGAAACAGATCAGCAGCAACATGAAACAGATCAGCAGCAACATGAAACAGATCAGCAGCAACATGAAACAGATCAGCAGCAACATGAAACAGATCAGCAGCAACATGAAACAGATCAGCAGCAACATGAAACAGATCAGCAGCAACATGAAACAGATCAGCAGCAACATGAAACAGATCAGCAGCAACATGAAACAGATCAGCAGCAACATGAAACAGATCAGCAGCAACATGAAACAGATCAGCAGCAACATGAAACAGATCAGCAGCAACATGAAACAGATCAGCAGCAACATGAAACAGATCAGCAGCAACATGAAACAGATCAGCAGCAACATGAAACAGATCAGCAGCAACATGAAACAGATCAGCAGCAACATGAAACAGATCAGCAGCAACATGAAACAGATCAGCAGCAACATGAAACAGATCAGCAGCAACATGAAACAGATCAGCAGCAACATGAAACAGATCAGCAGCAACATGAAACAGATCAGCAGCAACATGAAACAGATCAGCAGCAACATGAAACAGATCAGCAGCAACATGAAACAGATCAGCAGCAACATGAAACAGATCAGCAGCAACATGAAACAGATCAGCAGCAACATGAAACAGATCAGCAGCAACATGAAACAGATCAGCAGCAACATGAAACAGATCAGCAGCAACATGAAACAGATCAGCAGCAACATGAAACAGATCAGCAGCAACATGAAACAGATCAGCAGCAACATGAAACAGATCAGCAGCAACATGAAACAGATCAGCAGCAACATGAAACAGATCAGCAGCAACATGAAACAGATCAGCAGCAACATGAAACAGATCAGCAGCAACATGAAACAGATCAGCAGCAACATGAAACAGATCAGCAGCAACATGAAACAGATCAGCAGCAACATGAAACAGATCAGCAGCAACATGAAACAGATCAGCAGCAACATGAAACAGATCAGCAGCAACATGAAACAGATCAGCAGCAACATGAAACAGATCAGCAGCAACATGAAACAGATCAGCAGCAACATGAAACAGATCAGCAGCAACATGAAACAGATCAGCAGCAACATGAAACAGATCAGCAGCAACATGAAACAGATCAGCAGCAACATGAAACAGATCAGCAGCAACATGAAACAGATCAGCAGCAACATGAAACAGATCAGCAGCAACATGAAACAGATCAGCAGCAACATGAAACAGATCAGCAGCAACATGAAACAGATCAGCAGCAACATGAAACAGATCAGCAGCAACATGAAACAGATCAGCAGCAACATGAAACAGATCAGCAGCAACATGAAACAGATCAGCAGCAACATGAAACAGATCAGCAGCAACATGAAACAGATCAGCAGCAACATGAAACAGATCAGCAGCAACATGAAACAGATCAGCAGCAACATGAAACAGATCAGCAGCAACATGAAACAGATCAGCAGCAACATGAAACAGATCAGCAGCAACATGAAACAGATCAGCAGCAACATGAAACAGATCAGCAGCAACATGAAACAGATCAGCAGCAACATGAAACAGATCAGCAGCAACATGAAACAGATCAGCAGCAACATGAAACAGATCAGCAGCAACATGAAACAGATCAGCAGCAACATGAAACAGATCAGCAGCAACATGAAACAGATCAGCAGCAACATGAAACAGATCAGCAGCAACATGAAACAGATCAGCAGCAACATGAAACAGATCAGCAGCAACATGAAACAGATCAGCAGCAACATGAAACAGATCAGCAGCAACATGAAACAGATCAGCAGCAACATGAAACAGATCAGCAGCAACATGAAACAGATCAGCAGCAACATGAAACAGATCAGCAGCAACATGAAACAGATCAGCAGCAACATGAAACAGATCAGCAGCAACATGAAACAGATCAGCAGCAACATGAAACAGATCAGCAGCAACATGAAACAGATCAGCAGCAACATTATGTGATTTTTCACAGTGATTATCCTGGTGGGCAGCACAGTGGCACAACTGGTAGAGCTGCTGCCTCTCAGCGAGCAGGTCCCTGGTTCAAATCTCGGTCCGGGGGTCTTTGGGTGGAGTTTGCATGTTTTCTCCGTGCATGCGTGGGTTTCCTCAGCGTACTCCAATTTCCTCCCACTGACCAAAAACATGCATGTTAGACTGATTGGTAATTCTAAATTGTCTCTAGGTGAGAGGGATAGTGGATGGTTGTTTGTCTCTATGTGTCCCTGTGATGGACTTGCAACCTGTCCAGGGTGTACCCCGCCCCTCGCACAGTGATTGCTGGACACCAGCGACCCCCATGACCCAAAATGGAAGAAGTGGGTCAAAGTTAATGGATGGATGGATTATCCTGGTTATTTATTCATGAGTCTAACAGCCTCAGGGTAGAAGCTGTTCCTCAGTCTAGTGGTTCTACACTTGATGCTCCTCAACCTCCGTCCTGAGGGGAGTGGGACAAAAAGTGTGTGTGCAGGGTGAGTGTGGTCCTTCATGATGCAGGTGGCTCTTTTCCTGCATCTGGGGTGGCCGTGGCGTAGTGGTAATGGCAGTCGTCCCCCGATCGGAAGGTTGGCGGTTCGAATCTCGGTTCCCCACACCATGTGTCGTTGTGTCCTTAGGGCAAGACACTTAACCCAGAGTTGCTCCCGGTAGGACTGGAAAGCACCTTGCATGGTAGTCTGCCACTACCGGTGTATGAATGTGTGTAGCACTTTGAGATTTTCACTAATGAAAATTGCGTTATAAATTGAATTCATTATTATCTGGAGGTGTAAATGTTTGTGATGGTGGGGAGACTGACTCCAACATCTTCTGTGCAGCCTTCACCACTCTCTGCAGAGCTTTTCTTTCTGCAGCTGTGCAGCCTCCGTGCCACACGTTGATGCTGGAGCATAGTTCGCACAATTCAATTCATTTATACAACGCCAACTCAAAACAAGCATCATCTCAGAATACTGTGGAACCCCCCCTCCCACATACACACACACACACACGCATGCACGCACACACACACACACACACACTTTATAAAATGTACAAAAAAATCACGTACATAGAAAAAACAGTTAATAAATGTTACCCCTCTACGGAAGCTGTAGATTGTGTTGAATCTTCACTCCCTCACACTCTCTCATCCTGAGTAAGAACAAAGGAGACAGTGGAAAAGAAAATCTCATTTTTAACAGGAAGAAACCTCCAGCAGAACCAGGCTCTGGATGAGCTGCCTCGACTATTGGAGCCAGACAGGACAGGAAGGAGATAGACGAACACAGAATGACCTTCTGTGAGGAGAAAGACGTGACAACGCTGGCCTACCACAAGTAGGTACAAATCCTTCTTGTGGTAAAAATGCTGTTGTTGACTGGATCACTTGGAATGCTTCCTTGGAGAATGTGCTGGACTAGATGCACATTTAACATTGCTAGCGTACAAAGAGTAACTTTCATTCAACCTTTATTTAGACAGGTAAATCACATTGAGCCTCGAAAACTCGTTTACAAGTGAGATCTGTTTTAGACGGACAAAAAGTAATGAAAGTGTATGTATAGGATTTAGAAGCAAAAAGAAATTCTATCAAACTTTTTCTCATTGACCGAGGTGAAAGACCCTGATATTGAAAAAACACCTGCACATAGTGATGTAGACATTCCATAGGGGAGGGGAGATGACAAAAGCAGTGATTCTGTCAAGGAGTTCTGATAAGAAAGGTACCATCAGTCGGGCGGCCGTGGTGTAGTGGTAATGGCAGTCGTCTCCCGATCGGAAAGTTGGCGGTTCGACTCCCGGGACCCGCACCATGTGTCGTTGTGTCCTTGGGCAAGACACTTAACCCTGAGTTGCTCCCGGTAGGACTGGAAAGCACCTTGCATGGTAGTCTGCCGCCACCGGTTTATGAATGTGTGTAGCATTCAATATATGTGTAGCACTTTGAGATTTTCAGTAATGAAAAGTGCGTTATAAATTGAATTAATTATTATTATTATTATTATTATTATCAAGCAGTTCCCTCTGAGATCCGTAAACACTCTCATGCCGAGGTCGACCTGGAACAGCACCAGAGAGAATCTGAGAGTCCTGAAATGATGACACAATGTTCATTCAGCCGGCCCCTCTGATAGGTCCGCAGACGTCCTCGGTGGGAGGGGAGGGGGCAGAGCATCAGTTTACAGGGCCTCCAGGCGAATTGAGGTAAGGTGGCCAGTCATGGCCAGCTGGGAGCTGAATTCAGAGAAGTAACCATTGTTTTGGGAACAGGCAGAACTTTACTAATTCATGTCTGCCTTGAGTCTACAGGTCCTCTCAAATCCCAAACGTCCAAATTAAGTGGACAGACGCAGGCAGTCTGACCACGGCCAAATTTGCTGCAGACGACTTCCTTGTTTGTTGATGGACCAGGAACGAGCTGCATCCAAAAAGCAGGAAACCAGTTATAAATCCAGTTGTATATGCATCCTTGGTGCTTGTCTTCTCGTCGAGAAAATTTCATCAGTTACGTTGAGAGACCAACTGACCAGATCCATAGCAAAATTTTAACAAGAGAGAGGCCCTGAAGCAGTTTCACAGATGGGACAGAGCAAACAAAGCAGAGAGGAGAGGGAAAGCATCCGCCCTTGACAAGAGCATCTTACAAATGATAATCTTGTAATGAACTGGTAAATCTTAACTCAGGACACCAAAATGCCACAAACACACAGAATAAAGTGTTGCAACTGCAAAAGCTGCAACAGATATTTGAACATTTCAGAAAAAAAGCATCTTATAATTGGCTGAGGACGTTACACCTGGTTAGATGCTGCTTCCTCTGCTCAGTGAAGATCAGTCTGAGATGAACTAGGTTGCTTGTTTAGTGAAGGTCTACTAACCCTGCAGTCAGTGTGACTCTTCTGTCAACTGCTCATGATTTGCCTCTTTGTCTCCAGCTGCTGATGGCGAACGGCGTGGGAGGCTTTCAGCCACTCACTGTGCATGTGACAGCAATAATTGGGAATATGTAAACATGCATTTTACATGCACACACCTACAGTTTCTCAAGAACCTCCAAGCACATGAGCATGCAGAGACGATGCGCAGTGGGCATGTTCACTGCGAAAATAAAGATGCTTTGCTAATGAGCTCAGTTTGGCAGAGCACGCCTCCCTGGAGAAAGAGCGTCTGTCAGGACGGCTGAAGAAACGCTCTCTAACTGCACTCAGTTGTGAACATACTCGTGTTTGTGCCTTTTCTTCTACAACAACTCATGTGCAGCATTCTGCACCTGGAGCGTGGGCGTGTTTGTGTGCCAGCTTGCATGGATTATGTGCTGATATCATGAGCGTGCATCGGTCTCTGTGGCTCAGTCAGCGCGAGGAGCTGAAGCAGTCGCTTATGATTATACTTATCATCAGAGACTGGTGAGAGCCCAGGACGCTGCAGAGAGAGAACGTGTGAGGTTAGGTGAGCTGTAAGAACAGGGTTCCTCTATGAAGAGCTGTACTTGAGCAGATATGAGCCGTACGGAGAAGATAAGGCAAATATTAAATGGCATCGGCAGTGAAATAGAAGTGCACGTGCTTCATGTTCAGGCTGCGTACATTTCAGGACACACTGCAGGTTCAACATTTAAACAGAGCTTGAAGGAGAACAGATATTACAGCCAAGATGTCGGACTGCTGCCTTCATGGTGCTCGCTCGCCTCGGGACAGACTTATGCAAAAGCGTGGTGATTTTTATTTATTTCTTGTTAAATCTACATTTATTCTTCTATAGGTGGAGTTGAGGTCCCTGTCTTCCCTCGGGCATTTTATCATCTGTGAACCTTTTTGAAATAATTTCAAAGCATAATTCATTTAGCTATCTTGGCAGCAGAAAGCTATCTTCTATCTGCTCCTCATTATACACGGGGATTTCCATTTGAAAAATATCAAGTGTGGGCGAAGAGACCAAGGGATTCAAGCATCCCCTCAAAGTTCAGAGTGTTGCACTTTCATCACTGAACCCTTCTTATTATCATTAACCTGGAAAAAGTCTTATCCTAAAAGAGCTTTCTTTGATTTATTTAAAAAACTGGACACATTAATTGCATCTCATTTTCCCTCAAGAAGCACAATCTGCATGATTAGCAGAGAAATAGAAGCAGCCCTGAATGTCAGAGGTCACAGCCCTGAATGTCAGAGGTCACAGAATGACGCAGGCCGGGGTTCGTCTGAGAACAATAAAGTTTGAGAAAAACAAACATTTGTTCATCATCGGCTGTGACTGATGATGAACGAGCGCAGTGCCAAACATTTCATGGACATGAATCCTGGACACAAACAGAGTTCTGCATGTTGTTAGTTCAACAAGCAACCTGAAGAAAAGGCAAGGGAGAATATTATAAAATAAAAGACCTAATTCTGCAGCAGAAAAGTTAATAATTATAGGTTTGTTTATTATTGTTTATTTAATTAAATGTAAAATCTGACAGTCAGTCTCTGTGGTAAAACTGTGAGAAAACTAAGGTGGCCGAAGGGTGCAAACACGCTGCAAAACGAAACCAGCGCTCCAAAAGATAAAACGCGCTCCTAAAGGACGAACACGTTGCAAACCCAAATGCTGCAAATTAAAAAGCAGCTGCAACGCAAAAAAGAAAACAGCGCTGCAAAAGATGAAACGCGCTGCAAAAGATGAAACGCGCTCCTAAAGAACGAACGAGCTGCAAACACAGAAGAGCTGCAAATGGGAAAAGCTGCAACGGAAGTGCTCCAGACCACTGTAGTGAACCAGACGGGGTTCTCTAATACACCTTCGTCTCTTTGATATGTCCCAGTGACACCTTTTCACTGATACTCCCAGAAAAAAGACATTAACACTATTTTATTAATTAATTTGAATCAAAACACAATAAGTCATAAGAGACTCTCTTATTCCTCTATTTTTGTGTTAATGAATAACCTTGTGTTACTTGTATAAGCATTATTGAATTCAATGTTTGTTAAGTCAAAGACTGTTTAATTCAAACTGTTTAATTCAAGTTGGAAATCCAATGTTATTTCAAAATAATGATCACTTCTTCATATGATGAATCAAACGGTGAAAGTGAATTAATATGTCAGACTGAACTCGATCAGTTTTGTTAGAAGTTAGAATGCAGTTTCAATCAGTTGTTTTATGAAGCTGGCTCCAGTCAATCTGTTTCTCTCTCTTCATTCTAAACAACTTCTTCTCTGTTCTAAAAACTGATATCCGAGTGACCTTCATTCCACTGGTTCGTTTTGACCAATGGGGAAAGAACAAGTCACTGACCACAGATCCTTCCTTAAAGTTCTAAGCTGTTGCTGGAACTAACGGAGTTTGCTGAGGTCCTCAAGCCATGATGAGGTTCCCCAAAGAGCTGAATGAACGCCTGTCACACGCTAAGGACCCGTCATTCAGTTAAAAGATTTATAACATGCCAAGTTATAAATCTATTTCAAGCTGTGAAAAGCTTCACTTTATTGACATTCCTTTAAGGAACGTCTTATCTTGAACAACAACACCAGGAGCTGCCATTACTTTCGGTTCGAGTCTTGGCAGACGTCTGGAGACGCTGAGAATGGTAAACGAACTGACCAGTTGGACCAACTGGGGACTGACCATCTTCACGAGGTAACAAGTCGTCATATGCTTTACCAAGGGTACCAACGTGTAGCCGAGATCGGCCGGAGAGCTGCCATGTTTCTGGTTAAAACACGTCAAGATAATGCCTTTCCTCATCCTCCATTTTCTTCCTCCTCCATTTTTCTCTTCACTGAAACTTTCTTACTTTAAGTAACTAAACTTTAAGTTATTGTGCCAGCAGAGATATAAGTTATTAACACTAGGAATACCAGAATATTCAGATGAGTACTACACTTACCACAGTCTGTCAAATTACAGATTGAGGGATTTGCATTCAATTAGGTTTGTGTGACCCCCTGGGGCTGAAGTCTTTTGTGTGCTCAAAACATCCCCCCAGTAGCATAAACAAAACATCTCCCCCATATTCCAACAACAACATTCCTTCTGCAGGTTTAAAGTGCAGCTTTTTACAGCACAGACCAAACTTTTGGAGATGTTGATGACTTTTTGCAAATGTCAACGCTAGAAACTTCAGTTTTATACTTTTTATACTACTATGCAAAAACTCAGGACAGTATTACACTTTTATTATTTCATTTTATGCTTATGTTCATTGGGTGTTTGGTGTTTTAGGGGTGTTTGGTGTTTCAGTGTTGGTGTAAATTTTCATACTTTTATACTATTATGAAAAAACTCAGGACAGTGTTACACTTTTTTACTATTTTACTATTTTATGCTTATGTTTATTAAATGTTTTAGTGTTTAGTGTTTAGATGGTTACTGTTGCACCGAGGGACTGAGAGAAACGCAATTTCGGTCCTGTGTATGTCCTGTACATATTGCAGTTCTGACAATAAAGTTGACTTTGACTTTGACTGCCTCTAAGCGAGCAGGTCCCCGGTTCAAATCCTGGTCCGGGGGCCTTTCTGGGTGGAGTTTGCATGTTCTCTCCGTGCATGCGTGGGTTTTCTCCGGGTGCTCCGGTTTCCTCCCACAGTCCAAAAACATGCATGTTAGGCTGATTGTTAACTCTAAATTGACCCTAGGTGTGAGTGAGACAGGTCCCTCTTGTAAATGAGTCCCCGTGGCTCAACGAGTCCAGCCTGTATAAATAAAGGTTGAATGAATGAATGAACAAACTGATATGGAGAGAACACAAATTCTGTAAGAATAAAAATACTAAATATCACCTATTCCACGGTCAAGGCGGGATTGCATTGGTCACTTTTATCTGAAGGCGGCGGGATTGTACAGGTGGTCCCCGACTTACGAGGACATCGACTTACAGGCCTTCGGCCTGGAAACCCTGCTATGGACCGTGTCGGTTCATAAGTTTCTCCGCGGAGACACATGCGCTTTATGTGAACGGCGGTTTTGTCAGGAAGGCATCTTTGTCCTTCCTGGACGAAGGACAAATGGTAAATGGAGCTTATTTATATAGCGCTTTCCAGCCCCCTATGAGGGGCCCCAAAGCGCTTTACAATACCAACCATCCAACCATTCATACACACATTCATACACCGGTAGCGGCAGACTGCCATGCAAGGCGCCATCCAGTCCTACCGGGAGAAACTCGGGGTTAAGTGTCTTGCCCAGGGACACAACGACACATGGTGTGGGGAAACGGGATTCGAACCTCCAACCTTCCGATCGGTGGACGAGTGCCATTACCACTATGCCACGGCTGCCTATCTGCCTATCTGCAAGCTACATGCTGAGTGAAATAAAATTGAATAAAGTTGTTTCACTCCAGTTTTCATGTAAACATTCATACTTTTGAGTGTGGAAAAATGATTGTGTTATACAACAAATACAGAGCTTTATCATTCAATGGGTCTCTGACTTTGTACAGTACTGTAATAGATTTAGTATTTTTATTCTTACAGAATTTGTGTTCTCTCCATATCAGTTTGTTCATTCATTCATTCAACCTTTATTTATACAGGCTGGACTCGTTGAGCCACGGGGACTCATTTACAAGAGGGACCTGTCTCACTCACACCTAGGGTCAATTTATCCCTTTTCCACTTGGTGGCCCGGCTCGGATGTGACGTCATATTTGCGTGCCAAGCGCGCGTTGGAGAGCATTTCCACCTCACAGATGCGCGGCGCCGCGCCAAGATTCCGGACTCATCTCAGAGCAGGTCCGAGGCCGGCTGGCCCCGTACCGTGAGGAGGAGGCTGGACTGAGTTTGAGGAAGTGGCTGCCGTGAGGGAGCAAACACCGAAGGACTTTACAAGATTAACATGGTAAAAACAATTATTTGTATTAAAAATTACAGCACACATGTGAACTATTCCTTAATAATTCCACGTTGTTGTCAAAACGGCAGGATTTAAAAAAGTAGTTTCGCCACGTGCACGCGCGCGCCCGCGCGCGCACGTGAGCCGTCTTTATTTCTATAATGTAGCTAAATAAACGCTTTAAAAAATATAGTTCATAGCTGACGTTATATCAAGAGGGTGCTTGAGCTTAACAGTTCCTTAATAATTTCACGTTGTGGTCAAATCAGCTGGTTTTAACAAAGTAGGTCGACACGTGCACATCACATGCATGCGCGGGTGGGGTCGATCGGCGTTCTTTGTTTTAAATGTAGCTAAATAAAAGCTTAAAAAATATATTTCATAGCTGCTTTATACCACGAGGGTTCCTCAGGTTAACAAGTTCTTAATAATGTCACGTTGTGGTCAAATCTGCTGGATTTAAATTGATTTGTTTTGACTAATTCCAAACCTATCACATGTGCTTCGAAAATAAATTATTAAAAAATCGAATTTTAATTCAAATAACTCCAACAGCTTACAGTATGCACATAAACATGTAGTGATTACACTCTGTTGGTTTGAAAAATATCTGTTTTGTGGTTTCTGAGATATAAGATATAATGTGTTAAATACTAGTAGAAAAAAAAACAAGCCAGGTCGACACACTTATGTCTATTAAAAATCGAATTTTAATTCAAATAACTCCAACAGCTTACAGTGTGTATATAATCATGTAGTGATTACACTGTGTTGGTTTGAAAAATATCTGCTTTGTGGTTTCTGAGATATTTGATATATGTATATATATCTTACATATATCTTATAAAAGATATCTACATATAAAACAGTTTCTAGACTGAATTACCGGTAACCATGTTTTTCTTTTTTTTTTACAGTTAAGACGAAGAAGTCAACACCAGAATTTATCAACTTGTGTCTTCTGGAGGAAGCACATGAGACAACAGGAAAAAAATCATTTAGGTGGATGCAGTATTTATTTTTGTGCTTTTTTCACTTCTTAGTTTTCATAATAAACATTTTATTTCTTAAGTGGTGTCATTGAACAATAATTTCCTAAACATATTTTACAATGTTAAGTGTGTACAGTATAGTGTTTGTTTAAAAACATACTGGAAGTTAAGAATATTACACAATATTATTGTGGGCGACCGTGGTGTAGTGGTAATGGCAGTCGACCCCTGATCGGAAGGTTGGAGGTTCGAATCCCGCATCCGCCCACCATGTGTTGTGTGTCCCTGGGCAAGACACTTAACCCCGAGTTGCTCCCGGTAGGTCTGGATGGCGCCTTGCAAGGCAGGCTACCACTACCGGTGTATGAATGTCTGAATGAATGGGTGGATGGCTGGTATTGTAAAGCGCTTTGGGGCTCCTCACAGGGGGCTGGAAAGCGCTATATAAATAAGCTCCATTTACCATTCAATATTTTCCATTTGCATTTGACCTTTAAAGAATCATAAGAAAAAGATTATTAGATTTGAACAGCCATCCATCCATCNTACTCAGCTTTGATTTTTTTTGTACACAGATGCTTCAAATAATTAATATATAAAAGTATTTTTTAATAAAATAGTTCTCTTCAGAGCGTCACAGTTTTCGGGTGGAGAAAGGAGGGGTGAAACGGCGACGTATTTTATGACGCAGTCGCCAGAACGCACCATTTAAATAACTATGGCAGAGAATATACAAACCGAGTAATTAAGCAATTTAAGTGAAGATTTGAGCGATTTCTCTTCAGTTTGGGAAGCCGAAGTTAGTTTGAGTATTGAACAAGAAACAGCTGGTTACTTCTAATATAGTTCTAATATAGGTCTGCACCCGTATTTATTTGAGTCTTACCGTTCAGTGAACGAGGTGGTGCGAGGGGAAATCCGACATTTCAGATGAGCAAAGTTCCGAGGGTGAAGTGCTGGAACCAGATCGTAGTCGTCTACAGAGCTGGCGATGTTAGAACATCCAAATGTGACACAACGTACCGGCATTTTTCAAGTTATACAAAAAAATAAAATAGGCGATATTGAAGACAATGACACTACAGTACATGCTAATAGCAGCGGCAGACAACCGTGCTGGTCCTTATGTCACGACGTCGCGTGCATAGTACCCAGATGCCCCTTGACGAAACATGGCGCCAATTTTAAATCAAATTTTCATAATTTATCATTTTGCTTGTAAAAACGAACATAGTTGAATGATACAACATATATATGTTGTGCAACTTTATGCATAGTTCCAACACCATGTCACACCACCTTTAAGGTTGACAACATACTGTACAGTGCTGGTCTCTTTCCATCTTAAAAGCTTGTTTATTATTATTAAAGTAAATTGTCTTGTTGTATACCGGTAATTTGTTTATGCAAAATTTTTATTACAAGTACTTAAAATACATTTTAAGAGCCTCAAACATTTATTTTTCAGCTCTACAATGCCACTGTCCACACAATCTCAAGGTGAAGATGAACAGTACGTTTTAGTGGCTACTTTGGATAATGCTCGCAGTCTCTCCAACATTCTGAAAGCCATCAGCTTTAAGGACCACGCCATCTTCACCGCAACACCCAACGGGCTGAAGGTCACTGTGGAGGACTGCAAATGTGTGCAAGCCAACGCCTTCATCCAGGTGTGTGTGTCTGCTGTTGCTTTAGAGCATGAAGAAATAACAAGTTGCGTTTAAAACCCTTTACAATAGTTGTGTTTATTCTAGGCTGATATTTTCCAAGAATTCACAATAAAAGAGGATCTGGTTGCTTTTCAAGTAAACCTCACTGTTGTGCTTGACTGCTTGAACATCTTTGGAGGAAGCACAGCTGCAGGTAAAACTCCAATTAAACAATTTATACGTAAAAACAATAAATAAAATGAACCACAGTTCTATTCATCTTGCTTTATCATGCAGGGATGTCAACAGCCTTGCGGATGTGCTACAGGGGGTATGGTTACCCTCTGACATTATTCCTGGAGGAGTGTGGTGTAGTGACTGACTGCAAGATTAACACAGAAGAACCTGAAGAACCGATAGATTTTGATTTTTGCAGCAGCAATGTCACAAACAAGGTTCACTTCTCTGTTACTTTTGTTAATGCAGGATTATTCTCATAAAGAAAACCTGAAACATAATCGCTCTGTAAAAGTGCTACACATTAAGAAATTGCTGTTAGCTATTTAAAATGATCAGAAAAGTATTTGCACAATCATTTGTTTTCCAAGCAAATTTTTTTTTTCCTCAAGGTAATCCTGCAGTCAGAAAGTCTAAAAGAGGCCTTCTCTGAACTAGACATGACCAGTGAGGTGCTACAGATCACCATGTCACCCAACCAGCCGTACTTCAGGTGAGCTAAAACACTGCCTACTCTGCAGTACAGTATACTACAATGCAGCTAACGCTCCAGTGATCAATAATTGAACTGCTGAGGCAATTATTTTTTGTAAATGTAAAGATAAAGAGGAGTTCTGTCCAGCATTTTATTGCAATGGATTTTTCAGTTTTTATTTATAACCCTATTAATGTTTTTATTCTGTCCAACTCTTCAGGTTGTCCACGTTTGGGAACTCTGGAAGTGCCCATTATGACTATTCCAAAGATTCTGACATGATGGAGCTGTTCCGGTGCGACGAGACACAAACCAACAGGTGAGAGCGGTCATCAGATGAAGTTCAGTCACTGTAGACAAGTTTCAGTGTTCTGATCAAACAGGATACATCATCTTCACAACTTCGTATAGAAATAGCTTGGTGTGTGGTTATTTCAATTAAAACAGTCTATAAAACAGTAGCTGTCCAATACATTTTTGTTGTTTAGTGCAAAGTTTTGTAAAAGTAAAAATAAAGTTTGAAGAATCAATGAGTCAAAAATAAGTCTAAATGATGTAGTCGTTAGTTCATTCAACCTTTATTTATACAGGCCAGCCTCGTTGAGTTAGTACTGTTGTTTACATCTTTCTTTGCTGCCATTCATGAACTGTGTCGATTATAACATCTGTTCATACTAAGCTTTAATTTTATGTCTCATTCATCTTCTCTGCTGACAGATACAAGATATCCTTACTGAAACCGTCCACCAAGGCCTTGGCTCTGTCCTGTAAAGTCTCTGTGAGGACAGACAACAGAGGTTTCCTCTCTCTGCAGTACCTGGTGAGGAACGACGACGGGCAGATCTGCTTTGTGGAATACTTCTGCTGTCCTGATGAGGAGATGGATGAAGACTTATAGGGACTCGTTTAGTGCGACATAAAGACCTTAATGTTCAGCGTTGCTAAGGTCATATCAGCCAGAAAAATGTTGAGCCGTGAGATATAAGCAATACTGTACATATTTTTTTTTTAAATTAAAGATAAACTGTTTCAGAAAAATTGTTGAGGTTTGACTTTTAGAAAAGCTGTCATTCAGTTGATCTGGTTATAAAGTTTTACTATAATCCTACTTCAAGTTCTAGATTGTGAAAATTACTGTAGTTAGTGTTACGGCAACCAAGTTACAGTAATTAAAATATTTTTTGAGTCTTTTAAACATGGACACATGTTAGTTTTGAAGTATACACAGCATTTTGAATCTTTTTATTTCCATGAAATACAAAACAACTGCACTGAAACTCAACATTTTTAACACAACTTTTACTTTTATTAAAAAGTTTTATATTTATTGTATGTCCGGTTACTATCAGCACTTTCTCATGAAGAAATATAAATACCGTATTTTTCGGACTATAAGGCGCACTTAAAATCCTTAAATGTTCTCAAAAACAGAGTGAGCCTTATAATCAGGTGCGTCTTATGCATTAACTCTGGTTGTGCTTACTGACCTTGGAATGATTTTATGTGGTTACTGTGAATGAATTGAATAAAGTTTGACTTATTTAACTGTTTTGTTTCGCTTGATGCACCTTTTAGTCTGAAAAATACGGTAGTCAGTTTTCATATTATGGCAACACAAAGTGTGTTTTCCAAAAACCAGAAGCTGAAGGCTGGACTTGTCTAAGGATATCAGAGAGATAAATTAGTCGTCCACTCAAATAAATCCAGTGTGTTCAGTTATCTGCGCGCCATCTGCATCCTTTGCCTTTTGAAAAGCTTGCGTTTGTTCTTATTCATCACTTTTGGCTCAGGAGCCTCTGTCTGAATGTGGACAGGCTTCTCCTCGGCCGGCGTGAAGAAGACGTCGGCTGTAACATCGGCGTCCACGTTTACCTTCACCTCGGCCTTCCTTATCTTCTTTAGGTCATTCACCAGCTGCTTCTCTCGCACTTTGGCTGCCGCTGCCAGCCGGAGCTCTCGTCGGTGCTGAAGGTGTAAAAGCAAAAATACACAATTGTGGATGCATTTTTAAAAATATATATTTTGCAACTGACTTTATGAACTTCATACACAGTGATGCAGAAGGTTGAGTGTAAAACACTGCTGTCTAATGAGACAAATTCTGTTCTTGCACCATAAATGTAACGGTTAACAGATGTTTCTGCGTGAATTTGTGCCTCCTGACTGCAGCCAGCGGTTTTCTGCAACATTTCATAGCTACATCTTTCAGTCATGCTTTGCAGGCCAGCACATGCACACTGATGTCATGAACGCCCCTGTGTCCGCAGAAATGCCAGATGTAACAAGCGTTGAGAAGAGATGGCAGAAACTTCAGTTCATAAATTCAAGCGAGGACTTTTACCAAGTTAGGGGACCGGTAAAATGGGTTTTCATAGAGAGTGGCCCCTCCAAAGCTTCCCTGGAAGATCTTCATGAGGTTAAGAACAAATCGAGGACCGATCTCCACCAGCGCGGCATCCTCCTCCATTATCTGAACATGCAGAGAATGGACAAAAACATTTAATGAGTACTGTATACATATTAACAAATGCACATTTGCCTTCTCGAGTATTTGAAGCCTTAAACCGAGGGTGAAGTCTGGGGAGACATTACCTGGTAATTTCTAAACCATATTCTATTGTCTGCGATGGTGAATGTGAAGACGTGGTCCACAAAAGGCTGACTCTTTGGATGGTAGTGGGGAGTGGAAAATGTCTGCAACAAATAGATTTCACTGTAAATACAGCCAGTACAATCTAAATGCTATGGGTTGTCATGTTCCTCCAGGTTCCAGAAGATTGCAATAAATTGTGTTTCTTGTATTTCAAGTACATCACATTCACACCCTGTTTACTAATAATATATTGATCAAATGGACTTCCATTGCCTTGTAGACCCACAAATGCTTTAAATGAAAATAGGTAACTCGGCACACTGAAGTGAGGCTCGTGGTGTCAGGAGGGAAGCAAAATGCTGCATTTATTGATAATTAAATCCATTTTAATTCTTGTCGTTTCATGTTTTCCTAATGCATCACATTTCACAGTCGAAAACGTACCTGAATGAAGAGCTCTTTCAGTACAGCATACTGGGGCTCAGTGTCAAATTTCTGGGAGAGGAAATAAATAAATAAATAAACACGACTGCTCAGGTCACATAGGACAAAACCCACACCAAAGACTTCAGCTGTATTTCTATGCTAGAACTGCTCTAAATGTGTTTTTGACCATATCTAGACTAAAGACACTTGTTTGACAAAAAAAAAAAACCCTCCATGACATTGAATGAATATAATAAACTGACAACTTTTAAATGTAATTATTTTCGGCTTTAGGGCTGTATGATGCTTACAGGATCAAACGAGAGCAGTGGTCTGGATCCTTTCAGGCAGTTTCCTGTCATTTTGATCTCAGCCAGCGTATGAACTGTGGAACAGACAAGAGAATAGATTATCTATATGTAACATGGTAAGTATCCTCTGTGGCTAAGGCATGAAAGAAAAAGCAACTTACTATTCTGTACCAGAAACTTTGCAGACGGTCCATGAGGGCTATTGGCGATCCTACAGAGAAATAACTTAATTTATTTAATTTGTAACGCTTTCCAACGTTCCACAAACTAACATAATGTTAAGATAGTGTAACACACTGATGAAACACTTACCACATGTACAGGTCCTGCTTTTTCTTAGCCTCAAAAAAGATGCATTTGTTGCAATTTTTGACATCGCAAACCTGCAAAGAAAAAAAACAAAACGCTTATCTCTAGCTCTGGTTTGAATCATGTGATGATACAAAATGACTCATAATTAAAACAAACTCACCTCATTGACAACAAACAACTTGTCCTTCCTGTCCATTTTTGTATCTGGACATACATTGTCACATTTCAATATTTTCCATCAAACAGTAATTGCTGAGGTGGTAATGGACTCTACTTAACACTAACCTGCTTTTGAATGAGGCATCATGTTTCTTAGGTCCTGCATTAAGTGTCTTGTTCTGTAGTCGATTCCTCTTGAAGAGAAGATGAGAACTCTTTCCTTGTTGGTCCATTTGCCCTGTTGAGAAATTATCTCCTGATGATATCAAACTAAACTACCGATACAAAAAACTTGTTCTAGAGTTAATTATCCAGATAGTCAATTTTCATTTACATCCAAGAAATTACCGCCCAACCTCAAAGTATACAATAACAAATTAGAAGATAACTTTCATAACACTTTTATCATCTAAAGATCATCACAGGACTTCACAGTACTGTACTGTACATAAAAAGTTTCATGACTGCAGACTATCAGTACAGTATGGCTAAAACGTTAAAGCAATCAGGGATTGTAAACATGAGGAAAACAGGAGGAAGGAAATCTTGTTTTACTTTATTAAAACTCAAATTGCATTATTTTACTTAATTCCATATTGTTGTTTTTTAAGGGGTTCCTTATGACTCTTTCACATAGATAATAATCAGCAACATTGATGGTTCTTGCAGTACCATCAGAGGAATGAGTGGTGCCTGGCTCAGTGACTTTTTCCGCTCACACAGTAAGATTTATCAAGATTTCCTAAATATTTAGTGCAAAGTATTAGGGATAATATGAAAATTAATTACTGCCAGACTTTGATTAACACTACTTTTTTTTTTACTTAGGAAGGCAGGGGATTCTCATTTAAATTGAATATCACAACATTCCAAATGAATGCCTCTTTTATTTAAAAACAAACAAACAATAATCAGCAACAAAAAGTTAAATACTGTTTAATAAATACTGTTACTGATGGAGCTGCTAACTAGCTAGCTTAGCTTATAGCAAGCTCAAACACTTACCTTTGAAACCGGTGCTGGGACTGTAATTTCATTTTTCGTCTCTTGTTTGACATTTTCTTGTGTTTTGCTGTCGTCTACAACAATTTTACCCTTTTTTGCCTTTAGGTGAAACGATCCCTGTCCTCCACGTTTTCTTTTGGATGCCGCCATGGTTGAAGCGAGTGAATGAAAGCAAATCTCGCGTAATTTGTTGAGATTACGCGAGATTTGCTTTGCCAGCCAGCGATTAAAGTGAGATCAACCCTAGTGGCGCGGAGGTGGTACTGCAATCTCGTTTATTCAGTCAAAGTCAACTTTATTGTCAGAACTGCAATATGTACAGGACAGACACAGGATTGAAATTGCGTCAGCTATCTCCATCAATTTTAATTTTTAATTTAATTTACCCTTTGTTTATCCAGGTAGTCTCATTGAGCCACGAGAACTCATTTTCAAGAGAGACCTGTTTAGGGAGCAGATGGGGGTTAAGGGCCTTTTTTTTTTATTAATCAAAATCTTGACAATTGTACAAAATATAATACAGAACATATAGTCTATTACAAGAAAAAAAGCAGCATACAAAGCTATATGTAATAATACAATAAACAATACTGTATCCTACATATGGGTCTGATTATGAGACATAGAATTTTGTAAACATAGTTCTTGTTCCCTATCAACTTGTTGGCGTTTATGTTTTAAAGTAAACGTGATGCAGCATAAGAAAAAAATTCTCTTTTTACATATTATGAAATGTGATTTGAAAAAAATATATATTTGTTTAACTTTGTGCAACATTCGTACCATAGTCTGCAGCACAGTTGTGGGGCAATGCTTACTTCAGCTGTTACTACTTGTAAGGATTAGCGAAAGGCTTCAGTCCATTCGTACACCAAATTTATGGCTAAACATTTGAAGAACTTCATTGTGATGCAAAATAACTCATTTTTGTTTGTCAAATTGTGTTATAAGAACCATTTACAACACAGTCTTTAGTAAAATGTATTTTTCATGAGGTAAACTAAAGAAATTGAACGTATGAAGTCTTTGCAACAATTTGTTAGTAACAAAATGCTTGAAAACAATAAGTGTTTTAGAGACGTCGTTTTTGTATGCTTGAATCATTTATGGCTTGAATAACTCAATAAAAACAAAACAGAATTGTCCGGAAATCTTTATTTAAAATTATTGCCATGTCTGGTTTTATGGGGGAAAAAAAGGTTAATAAAAATTTCTATAAATCTTACACAGTACAAACATCTTTCTTATACCAGAAGAGTAGTGAAATCACGGATAACCAATTGCAATGATAACATAAAGGTGGTGTTGAATAAAAGATAAAATAAAAATATGAAAGAAAAGCAAATAAATTAAATGAAAGCTGTAATTATTAGTTTAGCTGAGTAAAAATTTAGATCAGGCAACAAATCTGATGATTTCTCAAGAAAAAAAAAAGAAAATAATTAAATCAAACAGAGGGAACTGGTTGGTTTGTAAGGCTATGTGATATGAGCCATTCCCTGATAACTTTCCCAGATTTAAACAGACTTTTATCGCCATGTAAATAAAAATAAAAAAAATGTTTGAATTGATTGTAAATAGTTTTTTTGTTTTGTTTTTTTATAAAAGGGGCAGACAAAATAAGAATTTTTTCTTCTTTCTGCCACCTTTCATTTTATGTATTATATTTTTTTCACATATTTGTGAAATTGTTTTTTCATTATGTTTTATGTTTTTTAAATATGTAAAATAAAATGAATAAAACGTTAATAATATAAATAAATAAATAAATAAATAAAAACTTCGATTCTCAATATTAACGCTAGAGGGCACTAAAGAGCTGCAGCGGAAGTTGTTTTTTTTTAAGCGAGACTTTGAATTCTCGCGACATTTAGCGACATGCGATGACCCGATACATGTACTGTATTTTTATTTGATTTCCAGTAACCAGCTAAAGTAATTTAAGTCTCTCTGTGAGCGAAAAACAGCTTTTTGTAGTTTTATTGTGTAAAAAAAAAAAAGCCCCCAAATGATGAAGCTGTTGTCAACATACAAAACGTTGGAATGTTTTTCTGGTGTAGGAATGCTAGCCGGTTGTTAGCTACATGCTAACATCGTAGTGTCGTGTGGGAAAACGTGAGTACTTTCGCTGTTCAATCGTAGTGCTGGGGCAATGAAGTGCCACTATGAAGCGTTAGGCGTGAAACGAGACGCTGGGGACGATGATCTGAAGAAAGCTTATAGGAAACTAGCTCTGAAATGGCACCCAGGTGAGTAAGTTGTGTGATTGTTGAAGCATGAGCTTGCTAGATGATAAAATAAATTGATCGAAAATAGCAACAGATGTAGGGTAATGGGCGACTGGGAATTAATTATGACAACATGACAATTTTTAAGGGTTTTAATTCAGGCTGAAATGGAGTCATAGTTCAAGTTCATAAATGCAGCTTTCTGTCCAAAACAATTTAAAGGCTCCATTTACTGTAATATAAACAACTGAGTGAATGAATTACAAAACTACACAACAAGATATGTATCTCAAATGTACTGGACAAAAAGGCTAGCATTCCTTAATGAAATGCATGTCGCCCAAAGCCTTTAGTGACAGCTTTATATGGCTCTGGGTGTAATTATTGATGATAGGTTGTCATGGAAACAACACATACATTTTGTAAAAACTAAAATATCTAGGTCCATTGCAGTGCTATACAGAGTTAGAGATTTACTAAATGATAAAGCACTGTATTTGTTATATAATACAATTATAGTCCCGCATTTAATTTACTGTATAGGTGTTTGGGGTACAGCGTGTAAAACTACTGTATAACTAAGCCTATTTTTATTTTACAGAAAAGAGCTATAAGAATTATTACAAGAAAACATTATTACCATCCATCAAATGTTTTGTTTTGCAAATTGAAGTTGCTGAAGTTTTATGATTTGGTTGACTATATTATTCTTTTAGTTTTGTACAAAGCTCAGAACTTCACATTACCCTCAAATATCCAAACACTTTTTGTAAAAAGGAAAAGTACTTATAATCTTAAAGCTTCAGTATGTAGCTTTTTTTATGAACATATTTCTTCACTCTGTCACTACCTCCTGACAGACTGATGTTAGCCAGGTAATCTCTGAAAAAAAATAAAAAAAAATATTGTCCCCTTGCTTCTCCAGGTGGTAAATAAGCATTTCTAAAAAGAAAAGGTGACCCGCCATTTTCCAGCCAATAAAAACAGAGTTTGTAACCAGCCAATAAAAACAGAGCTTGAATTTGAATCAGCCAATAAAAACAGAGCTTGAATTTGAAATTCAACAGACCACAAGGGGGCAGAGCCACATATGGCTCTGAGGGGGAGGGATCAGAATGCTTTGCCTGTTGAAAATATTTCTAAGTGCTGCAGTTCTACAGAAACTGCATACTGAACCTTTAAGGGAACAGATATTTTTGTTATACCACAGCATAGAACTACCGGTAGGAGTAGGTCTACTTTAATTCAGGGAATAGCTCTGTGGAATGGTTTGGAAAATGATACTAAAGTTGCATGTTTAAGAAAATGATTAAAACAAAATTTCTGAATAAATATTCATAAATTGATTTATATCCAAAATACTATACGTATATGGTATAGTCACTATAGTGTGATGAGTTATTTATTATGTTATTTTTTTTTATAGGTGATTGTTGTTGGAATTGATTGTTTGAATTAATTTTGTTTAAAGAAGGGGCAGATATAAGATTTTTTCTTCTGCTTCCTTTCATTTCATGTACCGTATTGTTTTGTTTTAATGGGGTTTTGTAAATAGTTTTCTTGTGTTTTTTTAAATCTGAAATGAATAAATAATTTAATTAAAATAAAATAAATTAAAATAAAGCTTTAATGAAAGATGGCTGCCACAGCTTTATCTGGCCAGATGTTTTAACGCTCAGACTGAGAGTATATGTTCAGGTTGATCCTCAGCTACTATCCTGTATTTTTATTTTTTTATGGCATTGTCTAATGTTGAACAAGTTGTGTTCATTTTGTTGTTGCCTAAATCGGTCAGCTGCCCTCAGTCTGACCCCAGGTGGTTCGCTTAGGGACTGTCAGTACCAAATCAAACACTCATTTCAATTCAGTTCATTTACATAGCGCCAAGTCACAACAGAAGTCATCTCAGGGCACTGTACAGAAACATTCATATATAAAAATAATAATTTAACAGGAGGAGGAGACTGCTTTGAATTCAACTCGCAGTCACAGAAATCTCATCTTGAGCTAGCACGAAGGCGACACTGGGAAGGAAAAACTCCCTCATGAGGAAGAAGAACCCTTTATTTTTCATTCAACCTTTACACAGGCTAAGCCCATTGAGCCTCATGGACTCATTTACAAGCGGGACCTTAAGGCCCCCTCATAGCTCTGCGTTCGGCCGTACTCCGCACTACACCGTACGTACGCAGAGGCACAAGCGTACCATGTACGCGCCAAGCTCAAATTTTACGACCGCGTACGCAAACGCGTTGTCTCACAATAAACTGCCCGGCGCCAGACTGTTTTGTATGTGACACAAATGTATTAAATTCCTCTTCTTCATCCCTGATCTGGCCTTTTCTTTAGTTTTTTTGCCAAAAGTCAAGTGATCGCTTCCTCCTCCGCTGACTCCATGACTGAAATGATGAGGAAATGAATGAATTTGTCGCGAGCGAATTAAACTCGTGTCCAACGTGGCTGCGCGAGGTTCTGCAAATTTCCTGGTGGGCTGTGGGCTGCAGGACCAGCGCTCCCTGTTTTTTTTTTATTTTTTAGAACTTTTTAATAAGATATAACACCGCTGCGGCTGAAGCTGTGTGAAGCTGCCGGCTCGCCTTTTTTTCTCCCCCCGACCTGTCAATCAATTCAGTAGGCGTGTCAGCAAATGACCAATCAGCGAACGCTCTGCGCTGTGAATTTGGAGCGAAAACGCGAGAACGAACGCAGAGCTGTGCGGGCGAACGCGCACGCACAGAACGCGCGCGTAGTACGGCGTACGGCCGAACGCAGAGCTATGGGGGGGCCTTAAGACTTTAATAAAGAGTGATGACAACAGTAGACAATCATAGAAAGCATACAAATTGAGAAGAACAATTAAAAGCAGAAGAACCAGACGTAGGACAAGCGGCCATCTGCTTCGACCGGCTGGGTTTGGTAGGAACGGATACACAATGGCAGGTCAAGAATCACATCCTAAGATAGAAGTAGTATCAAATGAAAATTATTCAATTTTAGCAATTCATTTAAGGAAATGAGGTCAATTTGTTGTCTAGTAATCTAAACCTATAGCAGCATAACAAGTCAACAGTAACTATAGGATTTATCCACAAGGAAAGTCCTAAGCCCAGTCTTAAAACTGGATGTGTCAGCCTCATGGACAGAAGCTGGAAGTTGGTTCCACAAGAGAGGAGCCTGATAACTGAAAGATCTGCCTCCCATTCTGCCTTTGGAACCTCTAGGAACTGCGAGTAAACCTGCAGTCTGAGAGCAACTCTTGAGAAACAACAATTAAAAGCTTTCATGTCACGTGACCCACTGACACAGAACTAATGGTTAAACTGTTCTACTAGACTGGACAGATGAGACGCACTCGTTTTGTTTTCTTCTTCTGATTTTAATGTATATTGTAATTTTAAATACATTTTTCAGTAAAAATAGATTTTTAAATAGCTTTCTTGTCATGTGACTCACTAAGACAAAACAAATGTTAAATTACTTGGACAGATGAGGCACACTAATTTTGATTTTAATGCATTTTGAAAATATTACATTTAGAAAATTCAGTGTTTTTTGTTGTTGTTGTTAATAGCTTCCATGTAACGTGGCCTTGTGATTCATTCAACCTTTATACATTTATCCATTGAGCCTTGGGGACTCATTTACAAGAGTTATGCCTAATTCATGTTGAATTATGTGTCTAGACTAAAAACTAAGACAGTACTGCTATTTATTTCTGATTTAATTGTATAATACGTATAATGATTAATTAGAAAAAATTATGATTTTTCTATAGTTTCCTTGTAACATGCTTTATTGCTAAAAAGCCAATGTTTATTTATTTTACTGGCCTGAACATGCAAGACATCCCCACTTTTCTCTGATTTCAGTGTCAGATATTGCACTTTAATTTATATATTATTATTATATTATATATATATAAACTGTATATGTATATACTGTGTATACAGTATAT
>JBBPBX010000086.1:6567-17350 GCA_038048925.1 Garcialebias charrua | reverse complement strand
AAATTTCTCAAATTAATCGTAAAGCCATAATGATTCAGTTCAATTCTCTTTATGTAAAGAGTTTGAGTGATGCAGGTGAGATGCACTTCTGCCTCACAGCAACAACGTACACGGTTCAAATCTGTTATTTTAATTTCTGAATTTAGTAAATTACATTTGAAAATCAAAATAAAGAATAAAAGTGAACTTTTTCTGGGTGAACTACAAATGAACTCCATTTGTATCTGAATCAGTTTGAGGTGTTGTTTACTTCTGCTGTAACAGCACTTCTTTTTATCTTGCACAATAAGAGCCTCAAGCTAATTTATAAACTTAAGTGTTGAATTCAAAATCCTCACTATAGATCGGAAGCTTTTTAAATACTACGTTATTAACACATGGACGTCTCTTTTCACGACAGTTAAAGTTCCTCAGGGGAAAAATCAGCCACCATATTTAACTGATCAAAAATATTTAAAATATATACTGTATATTTTTCCACAATTAAGCAAGAAAGTAAGTAAATTTCATTTATATTCTGACCTTTTACAGGTCAGAAACCACAAAGTGCTTTACAGAATACAAGACATGAAAACACAAGATAAAAGATGAAACGGCATGTGTATGACATAAGACAAAATAAAACTAATTAAAAGCTTATCTGTGTCTTCAGCTGCTTTTTAAAAGTATTAAGACAATCAAGGCAGTGCAAAGTCAAGAGGCAACAGATTCCACAATCTGGGGGCCACAGCCCTAAATGCTACATAAACTACCGTAGTCAGTCTTTTAGGGCTGAAACAAAAATACAGTATCTACATTAAACTTAAAAAGTTTAAACTCCTTAAGAATCTTTAGTTTAAAAATAAATAATTTTTAATCAATTAATTAATTTAATCTATTCCAAGATTTTTTTGTTTTTTGTTGCCATTTTCTTAAAAAGCAAAAGGCATTTCCCTCATTAGTATACCATCCATCCATTATCTTTTATCCACTTCTTCCATTTTGGGTCACGGGGGTCGCCCATGTCCAGCCATCACTGTGCGACAGACGTGGTACACCCTGGACAGGTCTCCAGTCCATCACAGTCCATTTCTAAAAAGAAATGTAGGAAGTTCTCGCACAGCTCAGTTGAGGCTTCCATGGGTGATGGTTCCGTGAAGTGGAGAACAGAGTTTAGGGTAGAGAACAGAACTCATGGATTGTGAGAGTTTGAAACAATGATCTCAGAAAAGTATTGAGATTTAGCAGTTTTTACTGCTTTCTGATAACGACGCCAACTCTCTTTTAGTATTTGAAAAGAGACCTGCAGCCTGTTTTTCTCCATGATCCATGAACATGATCCATGAACATGATCCAGAGCCTTTAAGCAGACAGAGTTGAACTGGGATGTCAGCTCCTCAGTGGTGGAGAGAAACACTGGGGGCTGAATTACCATTTCAGAGTTGTAAACATCTGTCCAACGTGCGTCAGTGAAATGGTTAATGGCCCGGCTGCGACATGCAGAAATGCATGGCTTAGGAGTTAGATGGGGGAGGGTGATCTCAAAGCGGACTGGCGTGTGGTCTGAAAACACATTGTCACTGATTTCAAGATTACAAACAGTCACATCACGAGTTAAAACAAGGTCCAGTGTATGTCCGCGCTCTTGGGTGGGACTGTTTACACGCTGATTTAGATTAAATGAGTCTAGTAAATCTAAAAAGTCCTTAACGGCTTCTCATGACAGCACACATGCAAATTAAAATCCCCAATAATTACTACACAATCATATTTTAGTGTGATTTCAGCCAGGAAATCAGAAAATTAATTTATGAAATCCTTAGACTGAGGTGGGTGGTAGACTAGTGCGAATAAAGTCGCAGGCGAATGGCCAAGTTCAAAGATGGTTAGCTCAAAACTGGAGCAGGAAACCAGGATGGGCAGTTGCTTACAGTCAAAAGTTGATTTGAATATTGTTAATAATCCTCCACCACGACAACCTGATGGTTGCGAGTCGTTAAAATACAGTTTGGTGGTAATAATTCCGTCAAGGCGCTGGACACACCCGGCAACATCCAGGTCTCTGTGAAGCAGAAGAAGTCCAAATCATGCTCTTGAAAGTAATCCCTGGGGACAAAAGTTTTGTTGGTGACAGATCTTGTGTTGTCCACAAACATCCTGATATTATCCAAGGTGGTTTGAGCAGCGGTGGAGTGAGTGCACGCCAGCGGCCACAGACTTTCAGTGACCGCCTCTCCAGAACGAGCAGTGAGCCGCAACGGCCGACAACTCCCATTGTTTACCTGGTCCGGGCATGCGGGAAGCTGATGATGGAAATCATAACCATCAGCTGGAGAGGAAGATGCAGCACGCAGGGCTTTGAGCTTCACCAGCCGGCCAGCTCAATTCCCCCTGCGTCTGGAGCGATATCTCCAGGCAGAGAGGTGGTGGGCACAGCGTAGGTAAACAGGCCCATCTGCCAGCAGGGGGGGAAGAGTGGAGGGGTCCTGAAGTACGCTCATCCATCCATTCCATCCATTCTCTTCTGCTTATCCGGGGTTGGGTTACGGGGGTAGCAGCCTAAGTAGGGAAGCCCAGACTTCCCTCTCCCCAGCCACTTGGGCCAGCTCCTCCAGGGGAATCCCAAGGCGTTCCCAGGCCAGCCGAGAAGCATAGTCCCTCCAGCGTGTCCTGGGTCTTCCTCTGGGTCTCCTCCCGGTGGGACGTGCCCGGAACACCTCACCAGAGTGGCGTCCCGGAGGCATTCTAACCAGATGCCCGAACACCCTCAACTGACTCCTCTTGATGTGGAGAAGCAACGGCTCTACTCTGAGTCCCTCCCAGATGACAGAGCTTCTCAACCTATCTCTAAGGGAGAGCCTAGACACTGCACTCATCGGCCTATCAATCTCAGGCTCCAGTTTTCCCTCATTCGTAAACAAGACCCCAAGATACTTAAAGACCATGTAAAGTGAATTTCAACATTTTCTTCAATAAACATTATAAATGTCATAATTGTAATCTTGTAAATGAGTAAAAAGTCTCAAAATTGTAGCTCAATTAATTTTGGAGTTATAGATCAAACTGTGTATAAAGATATTTCTGTTTCAGGATTTTTTAGGCGTGGTTTAAATGTGACCGTGTTTCGTCACACGGTCTAAAGCCCCACCCCCTGCAGCTCCAGCCGTATAAATTCGTTCTTCGGTGGAGCCGTTCACTCGCGAATCGCAGATAGCATCAGATAGCAATAGCATAGATATTTTGTTCATTGTTAGCTAGCTAATCAATTATGCCTCGTTCCTGCATCTTCCCTGGATGTCGCAATGGTCAGGGCACCCGCTACCGACCGTCTCCCTCCAGGACTCTCACTCCTTTTACGCATGGAGGACTGCAGCCGCTCCATTGTGACATTGAGACGCAGGAGGGAGTCAAACAAACCCAGGCGTGCTGCTGGAGCGACCACTGCCACCTGCACCTCCGCGCCCCCCCGCGTGTGTGTGTGTGTGTGTGAGAGCGATCCGCGTGGAGCTGAAATCCTGCCACGCGCGCCGTGAAACGCCGTGACTCCGCTGACACAGATGAGATAACTTAGTTATCAACGTGATTACTCTTTATTTTAATCACCAACACAGACCCCGCATGCGATGTGACCGGGTCGGACCGGGTGCAGCGAGTCCGCTGCTCATCTTCTAAAATAGCGCTTATTATTAAACACATAACAGCGGAGTTATGTGTCCTCAACTTTAAAAACAAAACCAGAGTTGTTGAGTTGGTGAAAAATGAGCTGGTGTTACAGCCAGAACTCCGATAAAAACAGAGCAGGTTTACTGCTGCACCTTGTCTGCCTCTCCAAACACAGCTCAGCTCAGGGGGCAGGACACGGCGCAGTACTGCGCTGAAACCATGCCCACGCGCTGACACGCCCCCAGCGTTTCAGACCAGGGCACAATCATGTTTTTTCATGATTTTTGAGACTTAATTTTATAAGGTAAACAATGTTTTTAATCAGTCAGATTTATATGGGTGATTAATAACACATATTTATGCCGTGTGACAAACTCAAAACACAAATTTAATTTTACTTTACACGGTCTTTAAACTCCTCCACTTGGGGCAGGACCTCCTCCCCGACCCGGAGAGGGCACTCTACCCTTTTCCGGCTCAAGACCATGGCCTCGGATTTGGAGGAACTGATCCTCATCCCGGCCGCATCACACTCGGCTGCAAACCGCTCCAGCGAAAGCTGTAGATCACGACTTGATGAAGCCAATAGGACTACATCATCTGCAAAAAAAAAGAGAAGCGATCCTAAGGCCACCAAAACGGATCCCCTCAACACCTTGGCTGCGCCTAGAAATTCTGTCAATAAAAATTATGAACAGAATCAGTGACAAAGGGCAACCGTGGCGGAGTCCAACTCTCACTGGAAATGAACCTGACTTACTGCCGGCAATGCGGACCAAGCTCTGACATCTGTCGTACAGGGACCTAACAGTCCGTATCAAAGGGCCTGGTACCCCATGCTCCTGGAGTACACAGGGCCCCCCCGAGGGACGCGTTCAAATGCCTTCTCCAAGTCCACAAAGCACATGCAAACTGGTTGGGCAAACTCTCACGTACCCTCCAGGACCCTGCTGAGGGTGTAGAGCTGGTCCAGTGTTCCACGACCAGGACGAAAACCACACTGCTCCTCCTGAATCCGAGGTTCGACTATCCGACAGACCCTCCTCTCCAGAACCCCTGAATAGACCTTACCAGGGAGGCTTAAGAGTGTGATCCCCCTATAGTTGGAACACACCCTACGGTCCCCCTTTTTGAATAGGGGAACCACCACCCCAGTCTGCCAATCCAAGGGAACTGCCCCCGATGTCCACGCAATATTGCAGAGTCGCATAAGCCAACACAACCCCACAACATCCAGAGCCTTAAGGAACTCTGGGCGAATCTCATCCACCCTTGGGGACCTGCTACCGAGGAGCTTTTTAACCACCTCGGTGACCTCAGCACCAGAGATTATTGAGCCCAACCTAACGTCCCCAGGCTCCGCTTCATCAGTGGAAGATGATGGGATTGAGGAGGTCTTCGAAGCATTCTGCCCACCGACTCACGACATCCCGAGTTGAGGTCAGCAGCACGCCACCCCCACTATAAATAGTGTTGGTGGACTACCGCTTTCCCCCCCTGAGACACCGGATAGTGGACCAGAATCGCCTCGAAGCCGTACGGGAAGTCATTTTCCATGGTCTCTCCGAACTCCTCCCACGCCCGACTTTTTGCCTCAGCAACCACCTGAGCTGCATGCCGTTTGGATTGCCAGTACCCATCAGCTGCTTCCGGGGTCCCACAGGCCAAAAAGGCCCAATAGGACTCCTTCTTCAGCTTGACAGCATCCCTCACCGCCGGTGTCCACCACCGGGTTCGAGGGTTGCCACCACGACAGGCACCAACAACCTTGCGGCCACAGCTCCGATAAGCTGCCTCGACAATAGAGGCGCGGAACATGGCCCACTCGGACTCAATGTCCCCCGCCTCCCTCGGAACGTGTTCAAAGCTCTCCCGGAGGTGGGAGTTAAAGCTCCGTCTTACGGGAGACTCTGCCAGATGTTCCCAGCAGACCCTCACAATACGTTTGGGTCTGCCAGGTCTGACCGGCATCCTCCCCCACCATCGGAGCCAACTCACCACCAGGTAGTGGTCAGTTGACAGCTCCGCCCCTCTCTTCACCCGAGTGTCCAAGACATGCGGCCGCAGATCAGATGAGACGACAACAAAGTCGATCATCGAACTGCGACCTAGGGTGTCCTGGTGCCAAGAGCACATATGGACACCCTTATGCTTGAACATGGTGTTCGTTATGGACAATCCATGACGAGCACAGAAGTCCAATAACAGAACACCACTCTGGTTCAGATCAGGGGGGCCGTTCCTCCCAACCACACCCCTCCAGGTCTCACTGTCATTGCCCACGTGAGCGTCAAGACCCGTCCCCGCAACATGTAGGCGGAGGGAGGCTATCCTCTCGTTCACCAGGGTGAACCCCAACGTACAGGCACCAAGATGGGGGCCAACAAGTATTTCCACTCCTGCTTGACGCCTCTCACCAGGGACAACTCCAGAGTGGAAGCGTGTCCAACCCCTCTCAAGCAAAGTGGTTCCAGAACCATGCGTTGAGGTGAGTCCGACTATTTCTAGTGGGAACCTCTCAACCTCACACACCAGCTCAGGGTCCTTCCCCACCAGAGAGGTGACATTCCACGTCCCAATAGCCAGCTTCTGTAGCCGAGGATCAGACCACCAGGGTCCCTGCCATCGGCCACCACCCATCCCACATTGCACCCGACCTCTTTGGCCCTTCCCACAGTTGGTGAGTCCATGGGAAGGGGGACCCACGTAGTCTCCTCGGGCTGTGCCCGGCCGGGCTCCATGGGTAAAAGCCCGGCCACCAGGTGCTCGCCAGCGTGCCCCACCTCCGGGCCCGGCTCCAGAATGGGCCCCGGTGACTTGCGTCCGGGTGAGGGCACATTGACTCCATTTGTTTCACTTGTCATAAGGGGTCTTTGGGCTGCACTTTGTCTGGTCCTTCATATTGGACCTGTCTGCCTTGGGTGACCCTACTAGGGGCATGAAGTCCCTGACAGCATAGCTTTTAGGATCATTGGGACACTCAAACCCCTCCACCACGGTAAGGTGGCAGCCCAGGGAAGAGGTACACTCATAATGATCCAAATAAGTGACATCAGTGGCAGAAAAACGAAGATCCAGGAGCTGTTGTCGATCGTACACCAGTAGCACATTTATGTCCCAGATGAAAAACAAACAAAACACAAAAAATCCGAACACCATCAGCAGAGGTGGATTGCAAGCCATGTACACGGGTGCCATCTTCTTAGAAGAGTGACCACTGGCCTGGAGATGAGTGTAGACCGCAGAGTCCTGGCCTGATGATGTTGATCTTCTGTGCTGGGCCATTGTTTTGGCCAGTGGCTGTTTAGTTTCCCCGATGTAAGACTGATCACAGCCCTCCTGACACTGAACAGCTTACACAATATTACTCTGTTTGTGCCTGGGGACTGGAGCTTTGGGATGAACCAGTCTTTGCCTTAATGTATTTTGGAGTTTAAAAGCCACTGGGACATTATGTTTAGAAAATAAACATCTCAATTTCTCAGAAACTCCCGCAACATACGGAACGAACACTCATCTCTAGGCCAGCGGTCAGTCGTTCAGGGATGAAGATGTTCACATCCTTGATAGAGAGGAACGATGGTTTGAGAGTGGACTAAAGGAGGCCATCTTTGTGAAAATAAACTGTCCATCATTAAACAGAGGTGGAGGCCTCCGTGTTCAACTGTCCCCCTCTTACAATGCTGTTATTGCTATTATTACTCAGCCCTCTGAATAGCAAACAACCATCAGGTTGTTTCATCGTTAGGCTGATGGTCCTCCTTGATCATGTGAGCAGCTGGTTTTGGCTGTCAGCAGCAAACTGGTTGATCCACTATGAGAAGGTGCTATTTATAAGACTGAGCTGAATACAGCACCTCAGATTGAGGAAGTCTTTTGGAGGAAAGACGAATAATTTCTACAAATTATTATTATTTTTTTTTTTTGTTTTTTGAATGTCTAGAGGACCAGACTTAACTTTTTTAGATCCACCCAGAAAGGCCCCTGGGCCGGGATTTGAACCAGGGACCTGCTCACTGAGAGGCAGCAGCTCTACCAGTTGCGCCACCGTGCCGCCTCATTAGTTTACCAGTACCTAAAATGTTATTTTTTTTATTTTTTTTACAATAAAAAAATAAAATGGTCCAGAGTTCTGTGAAGACCCTCCAGCCCTACATATCCCTTAGCTGAAAATGAGGCCTCGTTTTTGGTGAAACTTACTCGTTTCTCTTGGTGGCTGGACGTGGAGGTCTTTTCATCATTTTTTTCTTCATTTTTTTTTAGAACTCTGCCTGTGGTAAAAACTCTGGCTTAGTAATTGTTTCCCACTTGCACTGACAGTAATATACGAGCAAGCTACTGCAGCACGCTGCGCTCGCTAATGACGTCCTGCTTTGAAGCTAACGGCTGTCAGCCATGGAGCGTCTGATTCTTCAGTCTGCATGCATGTGAAACAGCTTTTTCAGACTAAATGTTCACTTGTGCAACATGCAAGTGTGTTCTTGCTCTTTGCATCCAGACTAAAACCATTCTTTCAGACCAGATGAGAGGCAGGACTCTGCAGAGACGTCGGGCTGAGAGAAGGTTCGGATTCTAGTTTGAGTTGTACTCCATCTGTAGATTTCTACAGAGACTCTCAAATATGAAAGCAAAGCACCAATATGAATATAAATTATAATGTAAAAATAAATAAATAAAAGTAATATATATATAACTAATTAATAGCAGTGTGTAACTTTTATTACTTTTGGTATTTTAGTATGTAGCATTTTTTTAAATTTTTTTTATTTCCATTGCCTTCTTTTATTACTGTTGTTTTTTATTCAATTTTCACTGATTTATTGTTCCAGTTTATTCATCTTTTTATCCTGTTAAGCACCTTGGTCAATGCACGGCATTGTAAGAAGGTGCTATACAAATAAAGTTTATTATTATTATTATTATTATTATTATTATTATTATTATTATTATTATTAATATAAAAAAGTATAGGGTTAGAGCAGGGGTCTGCAAATTGCGGCTCCGGGGCCACTTGCGGCTCTTTGGTCCTTTCACAGCAACTCTTTCAAGCTTTGTCCAAAACTAACATAAAACTGAATTTTATTGGTTGTTATAACAAAAAATAAAAAGCTAGTGTCAGCTGTTTTCATTTTTCATCATTTTGATCCATTTTGCAAATATGTGAAAACTACTACCGGTAGTACAAGAAGTAAAGCGTACTCACTTTAGATGACAAATGTGACAAAATATTATTATTAATATTATTATTATTAACTTTATGCTTTATTTCTATACATATTTTTTCCATACTGTAATAAAAAAAAAAAATCATGTCTGCATAGTTCATAGATTGTTTTAATAAATAAATAAATAGTTTTAAAAAATGATTTATTTACAAGAATATGGTGTTTTAATTTGTTTTAAACTGTAAAAATTTCAATAAATGTTAAAAATCATTAGATTAGATTTCTAGCTACTGGCCACAAAAGCCCCCTCCAACAAACCTAAAGCAGCCCACGGGCCACCACTTGATAATCCCAGTTGTATCAGGTTGTTGCGGCTCTGGACACGTTTAATATTGTGAATGAAGGCACAAAAATGTATTTTTTGATCGTAAAGGTTGCAGACCCCTGGATTAGAGGTAAAAAGGAACAACTTTAAGAGAGGAATTCATTATTTTATATGAATATGAAAGAAAAAAAGCTGTTACAACTAGGAAAAAAATAATAAACACATCAAAAAAAGCTTTGGATAAATTAAAAGATGATCTATAAACAAAACTGGAATGACGTGTATGTTGATGATGTGAACAGATCTTATGATATGTTTATGAATATCTTAGAAGCTCTGTATGAAAAAAATTGTGTGCAAAAAAATTATACAAAGAGAAATATTGTTGACCAACCATGGATGACGAAAGGGTTGAGAAATGCTTGTGAAAAAAAATTATTATTTGTATTCATGCTTCTTAAAATTGCGAACACAAAACGCTGAAGTAAAATATAAGAAGTATAAAAAAATTAGTAGGGATTATAAGGAAACATAAGCAGGAATATTATAGTGATTTATTAAATAAAAGTAATGGTGATATGAAGGCAACATGGCGAGTAATGAATAGTGTTTGGAAGAATCATAAAGTAAAAACTGGTATTTCACAATATTTTGTAAAGGGCAACGATGAAATCCATGATGAGAATGAAATTGTAAATGGATTTAATCATTATTTTGTGAATGTTGGATCAAGCCTTGCAGCTAAAATACCAAAAGTAGATAATAATGTGAGCCATTCAATTACAGGTTGTGCAAACAATATTTTTCTAAATGGAACTAACAAAGAGGAAATAATGAATGTAGTAAAAAAATCTTACAGAAAAGAGATCAAAAGACTGGGTGGACATGGATATGATGTTTGTAAAGGACATAATGAGTCATGTTAGGACTGGCAGCGCCTTGCATGGCAGGCTACCACTACCAGTGTATGAATGTGTGTATGAATGGGTGGATGGCTGGTACTGTGAAGCGCTTTGGGGCCCCTCATAGGGGGCTGGAAAGCGCTATACAGTATAAGTAAGCTCCATTTACCATGTTATTGAGCCGAGCCATTCAGATATACCGGTATATGTAATTTATCATTCTCAACAGGAAAATTTCCAGATAATATGAAAGTAGCTAAGGTAGTTATGCTGGTGAAGATTCTCAGTCTTCCAGGACATGATAAAAATCAAAAAAGTGTTCAATACAGAACAACTGGACTATTAGAATTAGACTAACAAGACTTTGAGAGGTCCCTGCTATCAATGTGTGAGGTGTGATTTGTCAACTTACATACAGTAGGATGTGTGTGTGTTTTCTGTAAGCTCTGTTTCCACACGCTGAACTTTGAATGGGTCACAGGTACGTGTTATCCCAAGTATGTGTGTGTGTTAGCTTCCAATTTATATAGGTTGGTGCATGTCACCTCAGCCTGTTTTATAACTTCACTCTCACAGTCTGCTCATTGAATTGATAAAGCTCCCTGGATTCCAGTTGTTCTGTACTGAACGCTTTTTTTTTGATAGCTAAGGTATTTCCTCTTTTTAAAAAATTGTGATGAATGTGTGTTCAATTAATTATAGACTAATATCCTAGTTGCTACCACCTTAAATGTGTCCTTTTTGCAGAT
>JBBPBX010000085.1:142201-166027 GCA_038048925.1 Garcialebias charrua | reverse complement strand
GTGGGACGTGCCCGGAACACCTCACCAGGGAGGCGTCCAGGAGGCATCCTAACCAGATGCCCGAGCCACCTCAACTGGCTCCTCTCGATGTGGAGAAGCAGCGGCTCTACTCCGAGTCCCTCCCGGATGACTGAGCTTCTCACCCTATCTCTAAGGGAGAGTCCAGCCACCCTGCGGAGAAAACTCATTTCAGCCGCTTGTATCCGAGATCTTGTTCTTTCGGTCATAACCCAAAGCTCATGACCATAGATGAGGGTGGGAACGTAGATCGATCGGTAAATTGAGAGCTTTGCCTTTTGACTCAGCTCTCTCTTCACCACGACAGACCGGTACAGCGCCCGCTTCACTGCGGACGCTGCACCTATCCGCCTATCGATCTCACGCTCCAGTTTTCCCTCATTCGTGAACAAGATCCCGAGATACTTAAACTCCTCCACTTGGGGCAGGACCTCCTCCCCGACCCGGAGAGGGCATGCTACCCTTTTCCGGCTCAAGACCATGGCCTCGGATTTGGAGGAACTGATCCTCATCCCGGCCGCATCGCATTCAGCTGCAAACCGCTCCAGCGAAAGCTGTAGATCACGAGCTGATGAAGCCAATAGGACCACATCATCTGCAAAAAACAGAGAAGCGATTCTAAGGTCACCAAAACGGATCCTCTCAACACCTTGGCTGCGCCTAGAAATTCTGTCCATAAAAGTTATGAACAGAATCGGTGACAAAGGGCAACCTTGGCGGAGTCCAACTCTCACCGGAAACGAGCCTGACTTACTGCCGGCAATGCGGACCAAGCTCTGACACCGGTCGTACAGGGACCTAACAGCCCTTATCAAAGGGCCTGGTACCCCATACTCCCGGAGTACCCCCCACAGAACCCCCCGAGGGACGCGGTCGAATGCCTTCTCCAAGTCCACAAAACACATGTAAACTGGTTGGGCAAACTCCCACGCACCCTCCAGGACCCTGCTGAGGGTGTAGAGCTGGTCCAGTGTTCCACGACCAGGACGAAAACCACACTGCTCCTCCTGAATCCGAGGTTCGACTATCCGACGGACCCTCCTCTCCAGAACCCCTGAATAGACCTTACCAGGGAGGCTTAAGAGTGTGATCCCCCTATAGTTGGAACACACCCTACGGTCCCCCTTTTTAAATAGGGGAACCACCACCCCAGTCTGCCAATCCAAGGGAACTGCCCCAGATGTCCACGCGATATTGCAGAGTCGCGTAAGCCAACACAACCCTACAACATCCAGAGCCCTAAGGAACTCCGGGCGAATCTCATCCACCCCCGGAGCCTTGCCACCGCGGAGCTTTTTAACCACCTCGGCGACCTCAGCACCAGAGATCAGAGAACCCGACCCAAAGTCCCCAGGCTCTGCTTCCTCAGTGGAAGACGTGCCAGTAGGATTGAGGAGGTCTTCGAAGTATTCCGCCCACCGACTCACAACATCCCGAGTTGAGGTCAGCAGCACGCCACCTCCACCATAAATGGTGTTGGTCTCGTACCTCTTTCCCCCCCTGAGACGCCGGATGGTGGACCAGAATCGCCTCGAAGCCGTACGGAAGTCATTCTCCATGGCCTCTCCGAACTCCTCCCACGCCCGAGTTTTTGCCTCAGCAACCACCCGAGCCGCATGCCGCTTGGACTGCCGGTACCTATCAGCTGCTTCCGGGGTCCCACAAGCCAAAAAGGCCCAATAGGACTCCTTCTTCAGCCTGACAGCATCCCTCACTGCCGGTGTCCACCACCGGGTTCGAGGGTTGCCACCTCGACAGGCACCAACAACCTTGCGGCCACAGCTCCGATAAGCTGCCTCGACAATAGAGGCGCGGAACACGGCCCACTCGGACTCCATGTCCCCCGCCTCCCTCGGAACGTGTTCAAAGCTCTCCCGGAGGTGGGAGTTAAAGCTCCGTCTTACGGGAGACTCTGCCAGACGTTCCCAGCAGACCCTCACGATACGTTTGGGTCTGCCAGGTCTGACCGGCATCCTCCCCCACCATCGGAGCCAACTCACCACCAGGTAGTGGTCAGTAGACAGCTCCGCCCCTCTCCTCACCCGAGTGTCCAAGACATGCGGCCGCAGATCAGATGAGACGACAACAAAGTCGATCATCGAACTGCGACCTAGGGTGTCCTGGTGCCAAGAGCACATATGGACACCCTTATGCTTAAACATGGTGTTCGTTATGGACAATCCATGACGAGCACAGAAGTCCAATAACAGAACACCACTCTGGTTCAGATCAGGGGGGCTTCATTCATTCATTCAACCTTTATTTAGTCAGGTAAATCTTTTGAACCTCATGGGCTCATTTACGAAAGCGACCTGCTAAAACTAAAGAACAATGAACAGCAATGGTAGAATTTCCTTAAACAATAAACAAACAAACAAACAATAAACAATAGAAAACAAAAGAGAAAAACAATTTTTTTTTATTTTTTTTTACAAAGTATCAAAAAACTAGCAAAACATTATAAGGTAGACGTATAAAATCAAAGACAGGAACAAATCTGCATTGGTTTTTGCCAGGATTCCAACAGATTCTGAAAACCATTTAGAGAAGTCAAGTTCGAGGATATCTTCCCCCGCGACAGCGTCATACTGAATAACCTTTTAGTCCACGCCCACCTACAGTGTGGGCCCGCCCCGTGTGCATATAAGTCCACCACACGGAAGGAACAGCCTCGAACAGCTTATCATTCAGCCGTCCAAGAGCCAATGGGGCCCACATAGCTAAAGGGCTCCGCTATACTCGTATAATCTGGGGTTACAATACGTAACCAACGTTATACTTCGTATAGCTCGCCCTTTAGCTCCTATTGGATAAAGGGCGTAGCAGGATGTAGTCCATGCCCCATTGGGTCCAGCCCAAGCATGAAGTCCTTGCTCACCCAAAAACACCTCTGTCCTTCCTCATACGTCATCCGTACGTTCTACGTCACGACGCACCAGAGGAGGGTGCTGGTGATCGGTGGATAAACCTTCATGCCTGCACTGAGGCCTAACAGGATTATTGTTTTTGTGGGTTTTTTTTGTTTTGTTTTTTATTTATTTATTTATTTATTATTATTATTTTTTTTATAACAGCACAACAAGGCTCAGTCCCAGAGCCCTGAGACTGATGGCAACACTCACCCATCCTGCACAGAGGCAGGTGGAGTGCAGAACACCACATGAAAACGTTACCCTGCTAATCCATGTAACAATATAGGAGTTATTAGTCAGTTTACTGACTTACCTATAGTTTAGACGTGCAGGTATGAGCAGACTTTTATCTGCACAAACTTGCCACCAAGTTCACGGGGTCTCAACTTTTTCAGAATAAATCAACAAATCTAACGATGTGATTAGCCAGAAATGTAATTTCACACTTAGACTTCAATTTATGTTGGTCTACCAAAAAAATAGACCTTTTATTGAAACTATCACAAAAATTACATTAAACATTTGTATCGATATTAGCTCTGATTTAATAACTACGTTGACAAGAATTCAAATTAAAAACAAACAGACAGTTGGGAACTTAACTGTTGGCACATTTACTTGACAGATTAAATAGCTTATGAAAAATAAGAAATAGGAGGAAGAAGATGAAAGCTAAGTTAACTGAAATTAATTATTTGAAACAACCAGAGTGGCACCTTTCCCATACGGATCAGGCTGAGCCTCCGACACGTGCAGCATACAAACAACGCCTCTTTACCTGGTGACGAGACGTCTTGCGAGGTGAGGACTGAGAAGTTTGTGGACACTAACGGACTGTGTGGTCCAGTGAGCGTCCAGATGACTTCGAGCGTGTATGACTGGGTCAGACGAGCGGGAGCACGCATTCACCGGCAGGAACAGGCCCCAATCGCACTGGTTGAACTTTCAAAGTAAAACTTCAGAAAACAAATTCTTTCAGAAATGAGTGTTGAGGCACAGCAAGGCTTTGCCGCGACTCTCAGCTGAGACGTGGGTCGAGTTGGCACAAATGACCGGGCGTCTCCAGCTTTTCCCAAAGGAGAGCAACCAGTTGGCAGTTAGTTGTCTTCCAAAAACTAAAGGCAAATGCAGGAAGTGCCCATTTATAGGGAGGCGGGATCTGAACCACCTCCTGAATAACTATTGGCTGGTTATAACAAAATAAAAGATGGAAGTTTAATTCCATAGGTAGAAAGTCTCTTGACGGACAACAGGAAAACTGTTTACATAAACAGCCAGGTGGCCTGCTTGCAAGCACAGAAAATGTTATGGCTAACTTCATAGACAAAACAGAGAAGGAAGCTGAACAGCTAACAGTTTACCCTGAACTGTGTCTTAGAATCAAAGCCTGCTTGCTTTTGCAGAAATAAACCAGCCGAAGGGTCAAAGTCATGCAAGTAACAGATCATCATTAAAAATGACAAAAATATACTGTAGATCAATTCTGAATTAACACACATTAAAGAGAAAGTTCAATCTGATTAATTAGTGTCCATTAATTCATAATAATTGTTAACCAAAATAGTGTTTACTCGTCTCCTTGAAGGCTTCAAGAAGGTGTAACACTGAGAGTTCCAAAGAGATGCAGAGAGGTGTCCTTGAAGGTCAAGACAGAGGCCTATATCACTACATCCATAACTCCCAGAACTGAATTAGTCATGGAGGGACCTGACATGTCACGCAGGTAATGTTTTATGAACGTGCAGGGCGTGGCCCGCGAGGCCGCCAAACAGATATCGCTTACTGTCATCCCGCCATGTAAGGCTGCAGAGGACGCTAATGCCCGTGTAGAATGAGCACGTAGCGTCTGAGGAGGTTCTGCTCCACACACTCTGTAAGCTTCTGAGATGGCTTCACACAGCCAGTGTGAGAGCCGCTGGGATGACAGAGCTCGCCCCACAGAGCTGTCCCTGTAGTGGATGAACAAACTCTGGGACTGGCGTAAACTGGTCGTTCGTGTCACATAGTACTGTAGCGCACGGACTGGGCACAACAAATGTTGTTTGGCTTCCTCCTCTGAAGTGTGAGGAGGAAGATGGAACCCATTCAAAAAAATTTGCCTTGATTTAAACGTACTGTTTAAGTTCTTTGGCATAAAAGCTGGGTTGGGCCTTAAAATAGCAGAGCTTCCATCTTGTTGGATTTGTAAACATGATGGGGCCACAGATAACGCACACAGGTCGCTCACTCTCTTTGCTGACGTCAGCGCCAGTAAGAGTGCAGTTTTGAGTGACAGGAACTTCAGTGACACGTTGTTCAGAGGTTCAAAAGGAGCTTTGAGCAGGGCACGTAAAACCAGGGGCAGATCCCACTGAGGTGAGAGGTCACGCCTCACTGGTTGACGTCTGCGCACACCTTGCAGAAAACGCTTCAACAGCGTTTGATTAAATAACGTCTTGTCACCAAAACCTTCATGACATGAGGAAATAGCAGCTGCATATACCTTATGGTACTATACGCCAAATTCCTATCTAATAACAGCTGCAGGAACGACAACACGCATCTCAGCTCACATGATGTGGGCTCGACACCTTTTTCAGTGCACCAGCGCTGGAAAGCTGCCCATTTTGACGCGTACACAGTTGATGTGGACGTCGCGCGTGCGTCTTGAATAGTTTTTACCACGGCTGGAGATAGGCCCAGACGAGTTAAACGGTTCCGTTCAGCCTCCAAGCTTGATCACAGACATTTACACCTCCAGATGCAGGAAAAGAGCCACCTGCATCATGAAAGACCTCACTCACCCAGCACACTCACTCTTTGTCCCACTCCCCTCAGGACGGAGGTTGAGGAGCATCAAGTGTAGAACCACTAGACTGAGGAACAGCTTCTACCCTGAGGCTGTTAGACTCATGAATAAATAAAAATAAAATAAAAAATAAACACTGCAAAATATCACATCATGCTGATGCTGATCTGTTTTCTTGTTGCTGTGTTCATCTGTGACCATCTGCTCATACAAACTCATGTTCGTGCTGCTGTTTATTCCCACTATATTAGGCTTAGTGTATTACTAGTTGATGTTTTTCTTAGTTAGTTCTAGATGTTATTACTGTTTTTCTCTTTCATTTGTTGTTGGATGTAACTGGGACCCCGTGTACATAATCTCGTTTTCATCACATGTACCACATGCGGTGCAAATGACAATAAAGACTCTCTGACTCTCTGATATTATAATGTCTATCTTTAAAATATGGCCCTCATGCACGAACATGTTCGTATTTTTATCCTAAATTTCTCCTACTTTTGTTCGTACGAAGCGTTCGTACGAACATGCCACGTCAGATTCAACAAACTCTCCTATCCACAGGAAAAGTGTGTAAACGAGCTGCGTAAATTTAATGAATCCCACCTGTTCTATTCACCTGCGCGTGCTCGCGGAGAGGTCATTTACATAATTCCCACCCCTCAAAACACCATATAAGGCTACGTTTCCTGCCTCAGAGGCAAAACGTGTTCGTTCATAAAATGACAGCGAAAAGTAAAAAGAAGAACTCTACCGGTGCGGAGATTGAAGTTCTGCTCTCTGAGGTCAAGAAAAGAAAATCTGTCCTTATTAGCAGCGTCACTCATGGGAGTAAATGACCAACTAAAGCCAAAGAATGTTTGTTTATAAGAAATGTGGACCTTAAAATATACACGCGTCCTGGTGGCCCACTGGGTAAAGCATTGCACCGCTTATCGAGACCTCGTGGGTTCGATTCCCACGAGGTATGACTATTTTTTTTCCTTCTTTCTTTAGATTATTTATTCATTCCAGATTAAAAAGACTTTATGCTTCATTTCTTGTTGTATTGTAAATAGTTTTCTTGTGTTTTTTAAATCTGGAATGAATTAAAAGGAGAAAAAAAAACGTTGTCCCATGTGGGACTCGAACCCATAAGGTTCGGAACTGCGACGCAACGCTCTACTCATTGAGCTATCTGACAGCTATGACTGCGACAGGAGGAGGTCAACCTAAAGTCTGCGTTACCGAAGTCTGCGTTACCGAGACAAATTAAACTTAAATTAATTCATAATTTAAGTTGGTTTCAGTTTGAGATCTTCATATTAATATTGTAGTGTTAGAAAACGGCATTGATAACAAATTGATTTTAATTTAAATACTTTAATCCGTTAGTCATTATTACATTTAAAATTATAATTCGACTTCAAACAGAACCTATTGTCAAAAACAATTGTGGTGCGTGACTTTTTTAAACTCTAAATATTTTCTAAATAACGAAATATGAAGTTATTAGTGGAGAAATTCCGTCTGGATGACAGCAGACTGACGCTCCTAAAATATACGACAGGTCCGGACCACTCGTAAATTTTGTTCGTATCTGAAAAAAATCGTAGGATACGAAAACATTGTTGAATGCCACAAATGATCCTAAATCACTCGTACGCACAGTTTAAGAACAAATCTGTGCGTACGAACGGTTCGTGCATGAGGGCCATAAAAATATGTTCTTAAAAATATGTTTATTATACATTTTTTTTCAATTTATGCTTTGTTATTTCCGAAGAGTTTATCAAACTGGTGCCCTTTGTATGACTCCGTACCCACAAAGTTGCTCTCAGTTTCAAAAAGGTTGGTGACTCCTGGTCTAAATTATACCATTGTTTAATTGCAGATGCGGGCCTCACAATATCCCTTCAAGGGCCGCGAATGGCCCTCGGGCCACACTTTGGACACCCCTGGTTCAGCCAAATATACCTCTTGTAACATTTGAATGGTTTCTTGCCTCCTTGTGTTTTTCAGGGAGTTTCCAGGATGTGGCAACATCGTCACCTTTGCTCAGTTTGTCTTTATTGCTTTGGAGGGATTGATTTTTGAAACAGACTTTGGGAGGAAGAAGCCAACGATCCCAGTCAGGTGAGGGGAGACCAAACTGGTTCATTTAAATGTCCCGCTGCAGGTAAGATGGCCACTGACAATAAAAATATTCTGTTCTTCCCAGTAACTATGTTATTATGGTGACCATGTTCTTCACCGTCAGCGTGATCAACAACTACGCTCTGAACTTTAACATCTCCATGCCGCTGCACATGATCTTCAGAGCAGTAGGTGTCCCTTCACGTGCACTGCTCCCTCCCCCTCGCTCTGACTCCTGCGGTTAAAACTGCTGCCTCTTCTCCACAGGGATCACTGATCGCCAACATGGTCCTCGGAATAATCATCCTGAAAAAGAGGTATCTCTTCTCAAATCACGGAAAGTCTGAACTGCTTCACACATGGTTACCATATTTTCTGCCATGCATGTCGCACCGCCCTGTAAGTCACATCAGCCCAAATATGTCTAATAAAGTTGAAAAATCCGTAAATAAGTCACATCTATTATGCATCACCGCTGACAACCCAAAAATCGATTGGCTGCCACGGGAGTGTGCACGGGAGGACTTTAACAAGAGCTTAACAAGATTAACACTTAAAAACAATTATTTATTTGTTCAAAATTATAGTAAAGGTGTGTTTCAGTCTAACTTTTGCTTAATAAATGCACTTCCATGGTCAAATCAGCTGCATTTCTCCAGGGCGATGCAGAGAAATGAAGCTGATTTGACGGTTGCTCCAAGCAAGCAGAAGACTGTGGCAAGCCGATGATGTCATTCATAGCCACTTTTATCCGTTACATTACGCAACAGCATGCCATACAACTCAAGTGCCATCTAGAGGCTGAAAATGGTAGTGTTCAATATCTTCAGTCAGAATGAATGAAAACAGTCATATCTCAGTCAAGAATTGTTTTATAAATATGGGAAGAATCTATAAATACGTTGTTTCGGTGTATAAGTCACAAAGCATGCAAACTGCAAAACAAACTGCAACTCATAGGCTGAAAATTACGGTAATTCATTGCGTCGTGTTTTCTGACTGCAGGTACTCGGCCAGTAAATATCTGTCTATAGCTTTAGTTTCTGTCGGCATCTTCATCTGCACCGTCATGTCCGCCAAACAAGTGGTGAGTGTCTGCAGCGCAGCAGCGCTCTGGTTTTTATTATTCAATCTTTATTAATGGCGTGTCGCCGTGCTGGCTGCTTTTAGCACGACGTGTCTGGTGACGGATCAGAGGAGGACGACTTTTACGCCTTTATCCGCTGGCTCATAGGTGAGTCGTGAGACGTTTCAGAGCAACTTGATCGTTTTTCTGCGTGCCTGACCTTATTCAGGCGTTGCCTCTGTTTGCTCAGGCATCGCCATGCTCACGTTCGCTCTGCTGATGTCGGCGAGGATGGGCATCTTCCAGGAGACGCTCTACAAAAAGTACGGGAAACACTCCAAAGAGGCTCTCTTCTACAACGTGAGTGTCACCTCAGACGTCTACAGAGTTGCGATGATGTTTTTCATAACCTCGCTCTCACATTCAGCTCATGCATCCAAGTCAAAGAAGTTGTGTTTGTGTTTTCAGCACTGCCTACCTCTGCCCGGGTTCCTGCTGCTCTCCACGGATATCTACAACCACGGCGTCCTCTTCAGTCAGAGCAGTGAGCTCACAGCAGGGTTTCATCTGAAAACAGAACACACTTCCATGAGTGACTTTGATCAGTGAACGGGTTTTTGGTGTTCTTGTTTGTTTTGGCAGCTCCGGTTCTTGTTCCTGTTCTTGGGCTGACCCTGCCAATAATGTGGATGTACCTGCTGATGAACGTGATCACACAGTATCCTTTTCATTGTTTAGATCACTCTTACTAACTTCAGTTATTACCGTATTTTCCGGTGTATAGGTCGCATTGTCCAATTATCACCAATAGATTGGAAAAATCCCTAGATAGGTCGCACCTACGTTTAGCTCTGCTGCAAATGTCTGCCACAGGAGCGCACAGCAAGGCTTTTAAGAAGATTAACACTTAAAAACAATTATTTGTTTGATAAAAATTATAGCAAATATGTGTCTGAGCTGAACTTTTCCTTAATAAATGAACGTAATTGTGAAATGAGCTGGATTTAAAAATTTGTTTCGCCGAAAGTGATAACAAGCCATATATAGGTCGCACCTGAGTATAGGTCGCAGGCCTTGAAAAAACATAAAAAGGTGCAACCTATACACCGGAAAATACGGTAATTTTTGAGTATTCCTAGGTATCAATAACAAAACCTTTAAACCCGTGGCCGTAGTTTATTTTATGGTTGTTTACGTTAAATAATAGATTATAATTATATAAAATTAAACTAAACCTGCTGCCTCTTAGCTTCTGTCTGTCTTAGAGGTTGGTTTAGAAAAGTTTGACATGATGACTGTTAAACGGACAAACTTTAGCACACCTGACTCCATCACAGAACCCTGCCTCACTCAGGCAGAACCGTTTATTTCTCAGGGTTTGCTCCAAGTGTTGTGTGATTTGTCAGAACGTTGTGTGTTTCTGCAGAAAAGCAGCTACCGTATTTTCTGGAATATAGGTCGCACCTGAATATAGGTTGCATTGGCCAATTATAGCCAAAGAATTGGAAAAATCCATATATAGGTCGCACCTACGTCAAAATGTGGACCGTGTTTAGCTCTGCTGCAAATGTCTGCCACAGGAGCGCACAGCAAGGCTTTTAAGAAGATTAACACTTAAAAACAATTATTTGTTTGATAAAAATTATAGCAAATATGTGTCTGAGCTGAACTTTTCTTTAATAAATGAATAATTTTAGCAGGATAAACACCTAAAAAATATATTTGTTAGCTGACATTATTGTAAGAGTGTGTCTCAGTTTAATTTTTGTTAATAAATGATTACAAATCAGCTTATTTTATAAAAAGCCATAAATAGGTCGCACCTGAATATAGGTCGCAGGGCATGCAAAAATGATAAAAAGACGCAACCTATATTCCGGAAACAACGGTACAAAGCTCTGGTTTGGCTTCAACTGGCCGAGGCTGTTAGAAAACACAGCCATCTTTAAAAAGATGCTTCAATAAATCTTATAGTCAAAGAACTTGTGGAAGCAGATGGCACGATTACTGTGCACGGAGGAGACCGAGCGGAGATGCAGGCAGCCCTCCGGAGCGTTTTCATGCACCGTCTGCCAAAAACTGGAGATCTCTGTGACAAGTTTGCAGAAATAATTTTAAAAGTCTCACAACCCCGTGAGCAACAACCGATATTTTTTAGAATGTCGCTGTTTAAAAATCAGCGTTTCCTGTGTAAACCTCAGCACACAACATGAGGCTTCACTGTTTTCAGCTTTAGCAGGTAACCTGAAGAGAAGTAATTCAGCTGTGTTGAAATCTGTAGATTAGAAAAGCCCAGGCCTGACAGAGTTTTAATGTTATCTACAGTATTTGCCACTGTAAATGTCACACCACTGTATAAATCGCATCGGTCCAAAAATGTCTAATAAAATGGAGAAAAAAAAACATAAATAAGTTGCGTCGCCACATAAGTTGCATCTATTATGCATCACCGCTGACCACCCGGAAATGTGGGCCGGTGTTGTGCCAAAAATCGATTGGCTGTCAAATGGCGGCCGCGGGAGTGTGCACGGGAGGTCTTTAACAAGAATTTAACAAGATTAACACTTAAAAACAATTATTTCTTTGCTCCAAATTATAGCAAAGGTGTGTCTCAGTTGAGCTTTTTCTTAATAAATGCACTTTGACAGTCAAATCAGATGAATTTCAAAAGCCGATTCGCGAAAGCGTGCAGAGGGTGACCCGCTGTGCATTTCTTCTAAATTTAACAATATAACCACCTAAAAACAATCATTTGTTTGTTCAACATTATAGTAAAGGTGTGTGTCAGTTGAACTTTTCAGTTTAAATGCACTTTAATGGTCAAATCAGCTGCATTTCACCTGGGCAGTGCGGTGAAATGCAGCTGATTTGACGTTTGTTCCAGGAGCTCTGGAGCGAGACGAAGGTGGCTCTGTATGGCAAGACAAGTGTCTCATTAATAGCAACTTTTACGTATTAATGAGACACTAGGCCTGCCATATTAGTCGAGAGCCCTCTAGTGGCTGATAATGGTAGTGTTCAATATTTTCAATGTCCGAATGCATGAAATCGTCAGATCTCCGACATAAATTGGGTTATAAATATGTGGGGAACACAGGCCTGCTAATTTATGCAAAACCTGCGACTTATACAGTGAAAAATTACGGTAGTTGTTGTGAACCTCAGGAAGAGCAACAGCAAATAGAAAACAATTTGTTTTCACAACAGAACCTAAGCATTACGTTGTGTTGGTCATCACCTGTGAGCCTCGCTGCGGTCTTTAACCTTCTCCTCAGGTACGTGTGCATCCGTGGGGTTTTCATCCTGACCACAGAGTGCACGTCGCTCACCGTCACCCTGGTGGTGACGCTCAGGAAGTTCCTCAGCCTCATCTTCTCCATCCTTTACTTCCAAAACCCCTTCACCGCCTGGCACTGGCTGGGCACGGCCGTGGTCTTCGCGGGCACTCTGCTGTACACGGAGGTGTGGAGCAGCGTGAGCGCCGCCCTGCGGAGCGCCGGCACCGAGGAGAAGAAGGCCGAGTGACGGAGCAGATGATCTGCCTCTGCTGGACTTTATGGTTTTCAATTCTCTTGCAGTGGTTTTTATTGTTCAACACATCATGTCCAGACCCTCACATAAGAACTGATAATATTTAACTTTTTTCTTTTTTTACATCAACAGATCTCATGAAAAGACTAGAATTATGTGTTTATGCTAATGCTTACAGAGTCATGTGTTTTTTAATGTGCTTTTTATTTTGAGTATGTTTGCTGAATGTTGCGCTCTGATTGGACGGTTGTTTTCGGACATGTTTGGACCAAACGTGTCCCTTCACTCCTCAAAGCACGATGCTTATTGTATATTGTATATATTGATATGCAATCCTGAAATGCAGCATTCCACCCAAACAAAGCACTTTAGTCAGCAAACATCAAATCAGCATGAACACGCAGCAATCTGTTAAAACTGTCGACTTCTTGATCCTGAACAAGCCCCACTGACATGATTTTTTAATTTTCATAAAATTGCTCAAAATATATATCTTTTATCATTTAAATATGTTTTTTTGCAAACAAAATGCTAAATCACTTTAATTTTGCTTTAAAAGTGATTTTGAACTTCAAGCCGTGTTTAATCATGGGAAATCCAATTACACACGAACGCACCATCTGTGACGTAACACTGGGCAGAGGGCTCTGGTCTCTTTAATAGCGGACCATTTAAAACCCGACAAATTTATCAATCTATGTGAAGATTTGAGCTATTTGTCTTCATTTTGGGAAGCAGAAAATAGTTTGGGTGATGGAACAAGAAACAACAGGATCTAATTTAGGTCTGATGCTGTATCAGACTTACCTTCATGTCGAGCTGCTCATACCTGCGCACTGTGACAAGCCCAGAGCTCTGCCCGGTGTGACATCACAGATGGTGCGTTCGGGTGTAATCAGATTTCCCATGATTAAACACGGCTTGAAGTTCAAAATCACTTTTAAAGCAAAATTAAAGTGATTTATCATTTTGTTTGCATAAAGGAACATATTTAAATGATAAAATATATATATTTTGAGCAATTTTATGAATAGTAAAAAAATCATGTCGGTGGACCTTTAAAATTGCGTTAAAAATGTAGTTTTGAATTGTGGATCGGATCAGTGTTTGAGTCCGTTGAGCGGAAAATGTCCTGGTTTTATTAATATTAAATAAGAGCTTATTGTGTTTGAAAAACAAATCCTGTCTTTTCATGTGATTTGCTGACAGAAACATGACAAATCTCCAGACTTATCACTTGTGCCTCAGTCAAAAGGTTTGTAGGTCCATTCATCCAGGCAGATCAAAAGGTTACATCAGGTCATCTGATGGTGCACTTTGTGACGTTTAGATATTTATTTTAGACAAGAATCAGGTTGTTCCATGTTTATGGTCATGTCGCTGAGCAGATCATGTATGCAGACCACAGCGCTCCTCGTCATCCAGTGTTGGTCAATAAAACTTCACACTCCAAAACAACCAGAGACTTTTTTTTCAATGATTGACGTTTATTCTGAATAAATGTTTCTATAAAGTAGAAGTTTTATCCCTGCCCACAGCTGGGACATTAGACTGGTTTTAGCTTGAACTGGACCAGTTCAGCTCCAGTGACAGCTGCTGCTACATTCAGAGGTGGGAGCAGCCGAGATGGATTCACTCACATCTTTAATCGATCATCAATAATCTGACTGAAGCCTCGTTTTACTTTGTGTGTCTGCAGGATGGAGGAAACCGCTGGATGGAGGAAACAGCTGGAGGATACAGGAGGAATTACTTTGGTGAAGGACGTCCAGGTGAGTTGCTGATTTATTTATTGTCTTTTTGCAGTTTCATGCCCGATTATGTGATTTATAAAATAAAGTTAGCTGTATTTTGTTTGTCAGCGTCACTCCTTTGAGAAAAGGTCTGTTACTTGTTCTGACTGTAATGCTTAGATTAGGTTAGATGTATTTTTGTATTTATTATAGGTCTGTTTGTATTTATTGTACTGTTGTGTGTCTGCACTGTGTGTTGTATTGTTTTGTACTTTGTGTTGTGTTGCACCATGATCCTGTAGGAATGCTGTTTTATTTCATTTTGTACTTGTAGCTGAAATGACAATAAAACTTCTCTGACTCTTGAGTTAGCTATTAGCAATGAGCTTTGAACACGTTCCGAGGGAGGCGGGGGACATGGAGTCCGAATGGGCCGTGTTCCGCGCCTCTATTGTCGAGGCAGCTTATCAGAGTTGTGGGCGCAGGGTTGTTGGTGCCTGTCGTGGTGGCAACCCTCGAACCCGGTGGTGGACACCGGCAGTGAGGGATGCTGTCAGGCTGAAGAAGGAGTCCTATTGGGCCTTTTTGGCTTGTGGGACCCCGGAAGCAGCTGATAGGTACCGGCAGTCCAAGCGGCATGCGGCTCGGGTGGTTGCTGAGGCAAAAACTCGGGCGTGGGAGGAGTTCGGAGAGGCCATGGAGAATGACTTCCGTACGGCTTCGAGGCGATTCTGGTCCACCATCCGGCGTCTCAGGGGGGGAAAGAGGTACGCGACCAACACCATTTATGGTGGGGGTGGCGTGCTGCTGACCTCAACTCGGGATGTTGTGAGTCGGTGGGCGGAATACTTCGAAGACCTCCTCAATCCTACTGGCACGTCTTCCACTGAGGAAGCGGAGCCTGGGGACTTTGGGTCGGGCTCTCCAATCTCTGGTGCTGAGGTCGCCGAGGTGGTTAAAAAGCTCCGCGGTGGCAAGGCTCCGGGGGTGGATGAGATTCGTCCTGAGTTCCTTAGGGCTCTGGATGTTGTGGGGTTGTGTTGGCTTACGCGACTCTGCAATATTGCGTGGACATCGGGGGCAGTTCCCTTGGATTGGCAGACTGGGGTGGTGGTTCCCCTATTCAAAAAGGGGGACCGTAGGGTGTGTTCCAACTATAGGGGGATCACACTCTTAAGCCTCCCTGGTAAGGTCTATTCAGGGGTTCTGGAGAGGAGGGTCCGTCGGATAGTCGAACCTCGGATTCAGGAGGAGCAGTGTGGTTTTCGTGCTGGTCGTGGAACACTGGACCAGCTCTACACCCTCAACAGGGTCCTGGAGGGCGCGTGGGAGTTTGCCCAACCAGTTTACATGTGCTTTGTGGACTTGGAAAAGGCATTCGACCGCGTCCCTCGGGGGGTTCTGTGGGGGGTACTCCGGGAGTATGGGGTACCAGGCCCATTGATATGGGCTGTTAGGTCCCTGTACGACCGGTGTCAGAGCTTGGTCCGCATCGCTGGCAGTAAGTCAGGCTCGTTTCCAGTGAGAGTTGGACTCCGCCAAGGTTGCCCTTTGTCACCGATTCTGTTCATAACTTTTATGGACAGAATTTCTAGGCGCAGCCAAGGTGTTGAGAGGATCCGTTTTGGTGACCTTAGAATCGCTTCTCTGTTTTTTGCAGATGATGTGGTCCTATTGGCTTCATCAGTTCGTGATTTACAACTTTCACTGGAGCGGTTTGCAGCCGAGTGTGATGCGGCCGGGATGAGGATCAGTTCCTCCAAATCCGAGGCCATGGTCTTGAGCCGGAAAAGGGTAGCATGCCCTCTCCGGGTCGGGGAGGAGGTCCTGCCCCAAGTGGAGGAGTTTAAGTATCTCGGGATCTTGTTCACGAATGAGGGAAAACTGGAGCGTGAGATCGATAGGCGGATAGGTGCAGCGTCCGCAGTGAAGCGGGCGCTGTACCGGTCTGTCGTGGTGAAGAGAGAGCTGAGTCAAAAGGCAAAGCTCTCAATTTACCGATCGATCTACGTTCCCACCCTCATCTATGGTCATGAGCTTTGGGTTATGACCGAAAGAACAAGATCTCGGATACAAGCGGCTGAAATGAGTTTTCTCCGCAGGGTGTCTGGACTCTCCCTTAGAGATAGGGTGAGAAGCTCAGTCATCCGGGAGGGACTCGGAGTAGAGCCGCTGCTTCTCCACATCGAGAGGAGCCAGTTGAGGTGGCTCGGGCATCTGGTTAGGATGCCTCCTGGACGCCTCCCTGGTGAGGTGAGGCCCAGACTTCCCTCTCCCCAGCCACTTGGAGCAGTTTAAAAACTAAATCAGCTTAAATTGCCAAAAGCTGGACTAAATTATCCCATACAAAAAAAATAATAATGCATATCCTTAGAACACAGTTTGTAATGTAGAGGTTGGCACAGGCTTGAACTAAAATGACACTTCCTTAAATTTTTTCAGAAATAATTACCGTAAGACATCACAAATTACAAACCGTTTTTTTTTTTTAATTATTTCCCTATTAGTAATGATTAATTTAGCCCAGGTTTAAACATTCCCAAGTGTAGAAACATAGCTGATTAAAAAAGGACCAGATACTGAGAAGTCTTTGCACTATCCCTTTACCGAGCGGTCACACAGATAACTGTCTGGACGTTAACTTCAGCGTCATGTCGTCACTGGCTGTAGTTTATTAACAACAAACTAATTGGTGAAAGGAGTGTTTTTAGTTGAGTGCGAATTAAATGGATAATTTATTGATGTTTTAAAAAGTTACTGAAGTAAAGTTGGTTTAACCCCTGCTGTTGTATTAAACCACAAACAAACAGCTCAATAAACAAAAACATGTTTTTAATAAAGCTAATAATCGCTGCTCCCAGCAGGGGGCGCTCCTAACTTTATGTTCCTTTGTTAGCTGTCATCAGAGGTCAACCATCCCACCTGAAACACCAGCAGCCACTCCAGTTCCTGTCCAGTCTGTCCAACACTTCCTGCTCCATCTGCCTCCACCTCCTCAGCAGGCCCAACCCACACCACCGTCAGCGCAACCTGCTCCTGTACAACTTTAGTCTCCACTCCACCTTCATACACACCTTCAGATGGTGTGGTGCCTGAACCTGTTCCTTCACCTGATGTAGTCAGATGTCTCACCTTTGAACCTGCTGCTGTTGAGCCTCGTGAACCTGCATCCTCACCACCAGTTGGACCAGTAACCACATCCTCCCCTGCTGGTTCTGCTCCAGCTGAAGATACAGTCTGAGCCTGTGGTCCCTTCTTCTGTAGCTCCAGATGTAGATCCAGAGACACCTTTTCCAGAGCTCGGTCCGCTGCGTCCTGTCGCAGTGAAAAGCTGTCTGAAGAGCGCACCATCACTTCTCAGTCCTGCTGAAGATGGAGCAGGTGGGGACACATCTCTGTGCTCCTTCATGGAGCTAGATGCTGTAAATGAATGAAGCTAATAAGAAACTTCCTTTGTTTGATTTAGCATCAGTGTGTATTTAAAGGCCCAGCATTCATCACTTGCTGCCTTTTTAATGACCGTCTGCAGGAACGTAGACATTTTCTGCCAGAATGAATCAGCATGATGCGCTAAACTGGTGGTGGTGAAAACACTAAAATATAATTCACATGAATTGCTATGAAAGGATTTAAAATAGATTAGGATAACAGGAGTCCACTTTGATCCTGCTCTGACTAGTCATCGGCACACAAACGCATGCACGCACACACACACATACAGTGTGTATATACAGTATATGGTAAATGGACTGTTCTTGTATATCACCTTTCTGCCTTGTCAAAATACTCAAAGTTCTTTACAACGCAATCTGTGCCTCATTTACCCATTCATACAACACTACTAGATCTATACAGAGAATAATCAGAACTTTATCACCAATGGGACAAACATCAGAGGCAATGAGGTGTTAAATGACTTGCCAAGGGACATTTCAGCATGTGACTGTTGGTAAAGTTGAACCCCCAACTCTAATATTTATCTATGTTCTGCCCAAGGCTGGAAGTTGGACATTTCTTAATAATTTAGTTTGAAAAATAAGAAAAAAGAACTTCCACAGTGTTGATCTATCTGTATTTTGTTTTGAAGGAGAATTTTGAGATGGCAGTGCATTGTGGGTAGCAACAGCAGTTAGAATGTTCCCTAACAACGGCAGTTAATCTTCCCTAGCAACAGAAGTTGGGAAAACGTTTTTGCAGAGAGAAATCCTGTCTGTTAATGTATAAATTTCACCTCCTGAGTCATCAATCTTTTCTTTCACCTCCGAAAGCAATGGCTGTAAGTTCAATCTGTGATCTGTTTGGTGTTATATGTTTTTACTAGTTTATTTTGAGATCGTTTTCTGAGTGTGTTTATTCCAGTAATTAGCCATGTCCCAATGTAATGGTCACGCTAATGTAGCTGTTTCTGTTTTTTGTTTGTAGTTTCACTCAACCTTTCATCGAGCTACCATACCTTTGTAAAAGGCGTAATAAAGGAGCAAGACGCTCAGCTTCCTGGCTCATGAGAATTGAGTTTGGCTTGCTGTTAATCTACGTTAACATACACAGCGTATTTAACACGTAGTGATAACAGTACAGTGAAAAGCCATACCAGCAGTTGGTGGAAGATAAAACTTGTGACACAGCGATGGACAACACTTATACCAAAAAGGCAGATGAAATGGCTAACTTTGAAGCTAAGGAATCGTCAAAAGCTAGCTCAAGATCCAAACACTCTAGCTCTAAGCATTCATCCAACAAGTCGTCCTCAAAGTGCAGCGTACTTGAAGCAGCCATCTTTGCACGAGCCTCTGCTGAAGCCACAAATGTGAAAGCTTCCTACGCTAAAAAGCAATTAGAAATTAAAAAGCAACAAGCAAATCTAGAGCTGGATTTTAACATGCTAGAGCTAGAAAAGGAAGCTGCAGCTGCTACGGCACGAGCAGAGGTTCTAGAAGCTGCCGCAGCTGTTGAACAAAACAAGGAAGAGAGTGTAAAGAGTGCAGTCCCCCCACAAGTCGTCAGACAACGAACCATGGAGTACGTGCAACACCAAGCCCAGCCAAGGTCACATTCGTCTGAAGAGGAAATGCCTCAGGTCGAACCAGTATTTAAAGCATTATCATTCGGCCCAAGGAGATTTGGTCAAACTCCTTCCCCACCGGTGCTCAAGAAAATGTATGTAAAAGATGAACATTTTGACACACCAAGAGACTATGTCAGGCCGAACGGTTACCATGATCCCCACCACAATTACCCACCTTTGACTGACTTTGCTAAGTTCCTTGCACGCAGAGAGTTAATCACGACGGGGCTCTTTAAATTTGATGACACCCCTGAAAATTTCAGAGCATGGCAGTCATCATTTTTGAATGCAACTGAAGACATAGACCTCACATACAGTCAAGAGTTAGACCTCCTAGTGAAATGGCTTGGTAATGAGTCCTCAGAGCATGTCAAAAGGATCAGAGCTGTTTATACCACTAACCCCCAAGCTGCCCTCCAGTTAGCATGGGACAGGTTAGAAGAATGTTATGCTACACCAGAAGTAGTAGAAAATGCCTTGTTTAAAAAACTAGACAACTTCCCTCACCTTACAAATAGAGACAATGTAAAACTCAGGGAACTAGGAGATTTGCTCCTAGAGCTGCTGGTTGCTAAAAATGAAACTTATCTCCCAGGCCTCGCTTACCTCGACACACCACGAGGTGTTAAGCCCATAGCGGAAAGGCTACCTCCAAGTTTACAAGATAAATGGCTTCAAGTAGGTTCAAAGTACAAACAAAAATATCAAGTGACATTCCCTCCCTTCTCATATTTTGTGAAGTTTGTCCAAGAAGAGGCAAAAGCGAGAAACGATCCAAGTTTTGTGACATGCAGCAACCAGCCTTTCAACAGAGGTGAGAGACCACCATTTAAACAAATTGGCTACAAACCTCCTCTCACCGTAAGCAGAACAGAGGTCAGTACAACCACTCTTCCTAGCAAGACAGAGGATGATCTAACCTGTTACTGCCCAGTCCACAGGAAATCGCATCCTCTGACGAAATGCAGAGCTTTCCGGATCAAACCAGTACAAGAAAGGCGAAACATACTCAAAGAGCACAGACTGTGTTTTCGTTGTTGTTCTTCTACACACACAATAAAGGACTGTGATGTGAAAATCAGTTGTGAGGAGTGCCAGAGTGAAAGACATTGCTCTGCCATGCACCCTGATGAGGTTCAACAACCCCGGCCAGAAAACACACCCAAACCAGAGCTTCAGCTCCAAGACAACACGCCACCTGAGGTAACGTCACGGTGCACTGAAATCTGCGGTGAAGGCTGTCCCCCACGTTCTTGCTCTAAGGTATGCCTAGTTCGAGTTTTCCCTAAAGGCCAACCAGAACGCTCTGTCAAGATGTATGTGATCCTTGACGATCAAAGCAATTGCTCACTGGCTCGTCCCGAATTCTTTGAGCTATTTGGCATCAAGGGAAAGCATCTGACATACAATATGAGAACGTGTGCTGGTTTAACTGAAATGTGTGGCAGGAAAGCAGTCGGGTTCCAAATAGAGCCAGTAGGTGGAGGTCCATGTCTAGACCTCCCTCCTCTCATTGAATGCGACGAGATAGTGTTTAATAGAAATGAAATATCTACGCCTGAAGTCGCTCTGGCTCACGCTCATTTGAAACATCTCGCTCCTCTTATACCGAAGTATGATCCAGATGCTGAGATAGCAGTTTTATTGGGCAGAGACATCATACAAGTCCACAAAGTACGAAGACAAGTAAATGGACCCCCTAGTGCTCCCTTTGCCCAGTGCCTGGATCTGGGTTGGGTAATTGTGGGGGAAGTATGCCTCAACGCTCATAAGCCAACTGCCAATGTCTACAAAACACACATTCTCTCCAACGGACGTCCATCTCTCTTCACTCCTTGTCCTAACAGCATCAGCCTCAAAGAAAAACTATGCTACGGCGGGGAGCACAAGACTAACTCTGTTAAACACAGCTCAAAACTTCATGCAGCAGAAGAAAATCTCAGAGAGAAAGTTTTCGAGCGCACAGAGAAAGACAACCAGCGTGCTCTGTCTTTTGAGGATGAGACGTTCCTAAAGATAGTGGAAAAGACATGCTCAAAAGCCAGTGGAAGCAAGTGCAGGTCCTCGCCAATGAATTTTGGAGACGCTGGAGGGAGGAATATCTCAACACCCTCCAATCAAGACGCAAGTGGCATAGATCGCAACGCAACCTTCAGTCAGGCGACATTGTGTTGTTGAAACAACATCAAGCACACAGAAACGAATGGACAATGGCCATCATCACAACCACTTTTCCAAGCAGTTACGGAAAAGTCAGAAAAGGTGGAAGTGAAGACATCATCTCAGGGCATCTCTAAGACTTATTTGCGTCCCATCTCAGATGTTGTTATGCTCTTAGAAACTGACGTGACTGATAAAAAGTAGTGGCATCAGTGACGCCAGGCGGGGAGTGTTCTGCCCAAGGCTGGAAGTTGGACATTTCTTAATAATTTAGTTTGAAAAATAAGAAAAAAGAACTTCCACAGTGTTGATCTATCTGTATTTTGTTTTGAAGGAGAATTTTGAGATGGCAGTGCATTGTGGGTAGCAACAGCAGTTAGAATGTTCCCTAACAACGGCAGTTAATCTTCCCTAGCAACAGAAGTTGGGAAAACGTTTTTGCAGAGAGAAATCCTGTCTGTTAATGTATAAATTTCACCTCCTGAGTCATCAATCTTTTCTTTCACCTCCGAAAGCAATGGCTGTAAGTTCAATCTGTGATCTGTTTGGTGTTATATGTTTTTACTAGTTTATTTTGAGATCGTTTTCTGAGTGTGTTTATTCCAGTAATTAGCCATGTCCCAATGTAATGGTCACGCTAATGTAGCTGTTTCTGTTTTTTGTTTGTAGTTTCACTCAACCTTTCATCGAGCTACCATACCTTTGTAAAAGGCGTAATAAAGGAGCAAGACGCTCAGCTTCCTGGCTCATGAGAATTGAGTTTGGCTTGCTGTTAATCTACGTTAACATACACAGCGTATTTAACACGTAGTGATAACAGTACAATCTATATACTGTACATATATACACTGCTCACAAAATTTAAGGGAACACTAAAATAACACATCCTAGACCTCAATTACAAACCGGATTCCAAAAAATTTGGGACACTAAACAAATTGTGAATAAAAACTGAATGCAATGATGTGGAGGTGCCAACATCTACTATTTTATTCAGAATAGAACACAACTCACAGATCAAAAATTTAAACTGAGAGAATGTATCATTTTAAGGGAAAAATATGTTGGTACAAAATTTCACAGTGTCAACAAATCCCAAAAAAGTTGGAACAAGTAGCAATAAGTGGCTGGAAAAAGGAAATTGAGCATATAACGAACAGCTGGAAGACCAATTAACACTAATTAGGTCAATTGACAACATGATTGGGTATAAAAAGAGCTTCTCAGAGTGTCAGTGTCTCTCAGAAGCCAAGATGGTAAGAGGATCACCAATTCCACCATTGTTGCGCAGAAAGATAGTGCAGCAATACCAGAATGGTGTTACCCAGCGTAAAATAGCAAAGACTTTTAAGTTATCATCAACCGTGCATAACATCATCAAAAGATTCAGAGAATCTGGAACAATCTCTGTGCGTAAGGGTCAAGGCCGTAAAACTCTACTGGATGCTCGTGATCTCCGGGCCCTTAAACGTCACTGCACCTCAAACAGGAATGCCACTGTCAAGGAAATAACAGAATGGGCTCAGGAATACTTCCAGAAAGCATTGTCAGTGAACACAATCCACCGTGCCAGCTGAAACTCTACAGTGCAAAGAGGAAGCCATTTCTAAGCAAGCTCCACAAGCTCAGACGTTTGCACTGGGCCAGGGGTCATTTAAAATGGAGTGTGACAAAATGGAAGACTGTTCTGTGTCAGATGAGTCACGATTTGAAGTTCTTTATGGAACACTGGGACGCCATGTCATCCAGACCAGAGAGGACAAGGATAGCCCAAGTTGTTATCAACGCTCCGTTCAGAAGCCTGCATCACTGATGGTATGGGGTTGCATGAGCGCTTGTGGCATGGGCAGCTTGCATGTCTGGAAAGGCACCATTAATGCAGAGAACTATGTTCAGGTTCTAGAACAACATATGCTCCATCTAGACGTCATCTCTTTCAGGGAAGACCCTGCATTTTTCAACAAGATGATGCCAGACCACATTCTGCAGCAATCACAACATCATGGCTACGTAGAAGGATCCGGTACTGAAATGTCCAGCCTGCAGTCCAGATCTTTCACCTATAGAGAACATTTGGAACATCATAAAGAGGAAGGTGCGACAAAGAAGGCCCAAGACAATTGAACAGTTAGAGGCCTGTATTAGACATGAATGGGAGAACATTCCTATTTCTATACTAGAGAAACTGGTCGTCTCTGTCCCCAGACGTCTGTTGAGTGTTTGAAGAAGAAGGGGGGATGACACACAGTGGTAAAAATGGACTTGTCCCAACTTTTTCTGGAATTGTTGAGGCCATGAAATTTTGAAACAACATATTTTTCTCTATTCTGAATAAAATATTAGATGTTGGCACCTCCACATCATTGCATTCAGTTTTTATTCACAATTTGTTTAGTGTCCCAACTTTTTTGGAATCCGATTTGTGTGTGTGTGTGTGTACA
>JBBPBX010000085.1:128190-142164 GCA_038048925.1 Garcialebias charrua | reverse complement strand
AATACAATTATAAACATATATATTATAATAATATAATAAAGACCCCTTATGATGAACAAAATAAATGGAGTCAATGTTCCCTCGCCCGGACGTGGGTCACCGGGGCCCCACTCTGGAGCCAGGCCCGGAGGTGGGGCACGCTGGCGAGCGCCTGGTGGCCGGGCTTTTACCCATGGAGCCCGGCCGGGCACAGCCCGAAGAGGAGACGTGGGTCCCCCTTCCCATGGGCTCACCACCTGTGGGAGGGGCCAAAGGAGTTGGGTGCAATGTGGGATGGGTGGTGGCCGAGGGCGGGGACCTTGGCGGTCTGATCCTCGGCTACAGAAGCTGGCCATTGGGACGTGGAATGTTACCTCTCTGGTGGGGAAGGAGCCTGAGCTGGTGTGTGAGCTAGAAATAGTCGGACTCACCTCAACGCATGGCTCTTGCTCTGGAACCAGTTTACTTGAGAGGGGTTGGACACTCTTCCATTCTGGAGTTGCCCCTGGTGAGAGGCGCAGAGCAGGAGTGGGCATACTGGTTGCCCCCCATCTTGGTGCCTGTACGTTGGGGTTCACCCCGGTGAACGAGAGGGTAGCCTCCCTTCGCCTACGTGTGGGGGGACGGGCTCTGACTGTTGTTTGTGCCTATGCACCAAACGGCAGCTCAGATTACCCACCCTTTTTGGAGTCCTTGGAGGGGGTATTGGAGAGTGCGCCTCCTGGGGACTCCCTTGTTCTACTGGGGGACTTCAATGCTCACGTGGGCAATGACAGTGAGACCTGGAGGGGTGTGGTTGGGAGGAACGGCCCCCCTGATCTGAACCAGAGTGGTGTTCTGTTATTGGACTTCTGTGCTCATCATGGATTGTCCATAACGAACACCATGTTCATGCATAAGGGTGCCCATATGTGCTCTTGGCACCAGAACACCTTGTTCAACCTTTATTTAGTCAGGTAAATCTCATTGAACCTCGTGGACTCATTTACAAGAGCAACCTGCTACAACCTAAAGAATGATGAACAGCAATGATAGAATTTCCTTAAACAATAGAAAAACATAAGAGAGAAATACAGATGATTTTTTTAAACAAAATATCAAAAACTAGCAAAACATCATAAGATACTGTAGATGTATAAAATCAAAAACAAGAACATATCTGCATTGGTTTTTGCCAGGATCCCAACAGATTCTTAAAACTATTTAGAGAAGTCAGGGCCGAGAGCTTTAAGACTTTTTGTAAGACATTCCATGAAGCAGGAGCATAGTAGGAGAAGGCCCTTTTTCCAAGTTCAGTCCTCACTGACGGAACTTAAGCCTACGACACCTTAGGTCGCAGTTTGATGATCGACTTTATTGTCGTCTCATCTGATCTGCGGCTGCATGTCTTGGACACTCGGGTGAAGAGAGGGGCGGAGCTGTCAACTGACCACTACCTGGTGGTGAGTTGGCTCCGATGGTGGGGGAGGATGCCGGTCAGACCTGGCAGACCCAAACGTATTGTGAGGGTCTGCTGGGAACGTCTGGCAGAGTCTCCCGTAAGACTGAGCTTTAACTCCCACCTCCGGGAGAGCTTTGAACACGTTCCGAGGCAGTCGGGGGACATTGAGTCCGAGTGGGCCATGTTCCGCGCCTCTATTGTCGAGGCAGCTTATCGGAGCTGTGGCCGCAAGGTTGTTGGTGCCTGTTGTGGTGGGGAAGGTACGCCACCAACACTATTTATAGTGGAAGTGGCGAGCTGCTGACTTCAACTCGGGATGTTGTGAATCGGTGGGCAGAGTACTTCGAAGACCTCCTCAATCCCACTGGCACGTCTACAACTGAGGAAGCGGAGCCTGGGGACTTTGGGTCGGGCTCTCCAATCTCTGGTGCTGAGGTCACAGAGGTGGTTAAAAAACTCAACGATGGGCTCCAGGGGTGGATGAGATATGCCCGGAGTTCCTTAGGGCTCTGGATGTTGTGGGGTTGTGTTGGCTTACGCGACTCTGCAATATTGCGTGGACATCAGGGGCAGTTCCCTTGGATTGGCAGACTGGGGTGGTGGTTCCCCTATTCAAAAAGGGGGACCGTAGAGTGTGTTCCAACTATAGGGGGATCACACTCTTAAGCCTCCCTGGTAAGGTCTATTCAGGGGTTCTGGAGAGGAGGGTCCGTCGGATAGTCGAACCTCGGATTCAGGAGGAGCAGTGTGGTTTTCGTGCTGGTCGTGGAACACTGGACCAGCTCTACACCCTCAGCAGGGTCCTGGAGGGTACATGGGAGTTTGCCCAACCAGTTTACATGTGCTTTGTGGACTTGGAGAAGGCATTTGACCGCGTCCCTCGGGGGGCCCTGTGGGGGGTACTCCGGGAGTATGGGGTACCAGGCCCTTTGATATGGGCTGTTAGGTCCCTGTATGACCGGTGTCAGAGCTTGGTCCGCATTGCCGGCAGTAAGTCAGGCTCGTTTCCAGTGAGAGTTGGACTCCGCCAAGGTTGCCCTTTGTCACCGATTCTGTTCATAACTTTTATGGACAGAATTTCTAGGCGCAGCCAAGGTGTTGAGAGGATCCGTTTTGGTGGCCTTAGAATCGCTTCTCTGTTTTTTGCAGATGATGTGGTCCTATTGGCTTCATCAGATCGTGATCTACAGCTTTCGCTGGAGCGGTTTGCAGCTGAGTGTGATGCGGCCGGGATGAGGATCAGTTCCTCCAAATCCGAGGCCATGGTCTTGAGCCGGAAAAGGGTAGCATGCCCTCTCTGGGTCGGGGAGGAGGTCCTGCCCCAAGTGGAGGAGTTTAAGTATCTCAGGGTCTTGTTCACGAATGAGGGAAAACTGGAGCGTGAAGATCGATAGGCGGATATGTAGTGGGCATGACCTTGTCCACTTTTAAGACACCTGTGTACTTTTGAACTGTCCAGTGATGACCTTTACTGACCTCTCAGTAAAGCAAGACATTTACTACAAAATCATTCATTTAGCTATAATCTGATAAATATAGTCACCAAAAGAGACTATTTCTATCTTTGATTTTAGGCTGATGTGATCAAAAGAATAACTTTTGTCATTTTCATGATGTGTGCTTTTAAGCTGTGTTATTCTTTAAGAGTTGTGTTCACTGCTGTGTTAAAGGGAAATCTCGGGTCACAGAGACCCGACTGTTTTGTTTAGAAATAAGAAGACAGTTTAATCCGTTGTTTTTCATGAACAAGGCTCCAGCTTCTCTGCCTTTCCCTAAACAAATCTCTCTCGGCTCCGGCTGTAACCTTGGACCTGATAACACAAGCTCACTCCTCTCTTTGTTCCTGCTTTAAGTTCTAAGCTGTGGCTGGAACGAGAGTCGGCAGGAGTCTGCAAGAGTCTGCAAGAGTCTGCAAGAGTTTGGAAGGAACCAGAAGGTTCCTGAGAGTTTGCTGGGAGTTTCAAAGAGATGTGAACCTTTCCAAAGAGCTGGGTACGTTTTGGTCAAGAGCTAACGACCTGCGTCTTCAGCTAAGGACTGATAACAGGCTGTTATGAGTCCACCTCGAACGAGCGTTTGTTATTCCTTCCTGGAATAAATTATCTTGAGCCAAGAAGCCACGACTATCACGACTTCTGCCGACGAAAGCGAGTATCACCGACAGGACAAGGTCATGCCCACTACAGATAGGTGCAGCGTCCGCAGTGAAGCGGGCGCTGTACCGGTCTGTCGTGGTGAAGAGAGAGCTGAGTCAAAAGGCAAAGCTCTCAATTTACCGATCGATCTACGTTCCCACCCTCATCTATGGTCATGAGCTTTGGGTTGTGACCGAAAGAACAAGATCTCGGATACAAGCGGCTGAAATGAGTTTTCTCCGCAGGGTGTCTGGACTCTCCCTTAGAGATAGGGTGAGAAGCTCAGTCATCCGGGAGGGACTCGGAGTAGAGCCGCTGCTTCTCCACATCGAGAGGAGCCAGTTGAGGTGGCTCGGGCATCTGGTTAGGATGCCTCCTGGACGCCTCCCTGGTGAGGTGTTCCGGGCATGTCCCACCGGGAGGAGACCCAGAGGAAGACCCAGGACACGCTGGAGGGACTATGTTTCTCGGCTGGCCTGGGAACGCCTTGGGATTCCCCCAGAGGAGCTGCTCCAAGTGGCTGGGGAGAGGGAAGTCTGGGCCTCCCTACTTAGGCTGCTACCCCCGCGACCCGACCCCGGATAAGCGGAAGAAAATGGATGGATAATTTCCCAAATTGAGATAATTTAAAGTGCTATCTACAACAGGTAAGATGTTAATTGTCCATAACATTTCTACAAAACCTTGTGCCAAATGATCTGAACTGTCTGAAAATAAAGGTGAACTGAGAATAAATTAAACATGTCACAATTAAAAAATGATTTAGTTTACATTGTGAACTAGTCAACAGACAAATACGTTGCGTTGTTTTATTTTATTATTTTATGCCTAAGTTCTTCAGCAAGGTTGATTTATGTTTGTGTTAAGTGAGTATTTTAGCTTTGCTTTTTAGGAAGAAGGGGTGTCTTACTGATAAATTAAGGCTAAATTTTACTTGAACCCCTGACCTTTTAGGGGATTCTCTGTTTGTTTTCCTGACAAACAGCTTCAGTTTGCCTTTTTACACATTTGAGCCTTTTTTCCTTGACGAGTTTCAAGAATGACGCACAACTTTTTTTCTTTTCTTTTTTGACAGATATCAGGAGCAGCAACATCATTGTGAAACTGGGCTGTAAGAGAAATGAACAAGAACTTTTAGGTCACGGTAACTCAGCTCCTCAAACACCTCCAGGAAAACCATGGAGGACCCAGCAGGAATGGTCTCTGCTGTGCAGCAGAACAGCCTCAACACAGAAGAGCTTCATTTAAATCTGCTGTTTAGCACCAAAAAGGATGTAAGAAACAATGTTCTGTGTTCTAATGACATGCATGGTCAAAATGTTTTTATTATTTCTAAGGATCGTGTCTTGATGCAGCAGGTTTACCTTCATTTGTACAAGAAGAGAAGTCATGCTGTCATGAAAACTTCAACAGCCTCGACATAAACACGGTCTGTCTTTAGGCGTTTGCTTAATGTTTTTCAGTTGAGAAAACTAAAGCACATTCAAAATAGTAGAAATGTATTTATTAACTAATAAGGCATTTGTTCAAACTGGTAAGTCAGTTTTTAAGAAAGAGTTGTTTTATAAGCCTGAAAAAAACCATTTTAAAAAAGGAGCTCTCGTTTAACTAGCTGTTTATTTAACCCCCTGCTGTCCATGGGTCAAAATGACCCAGAGGACCACCGTCTTAAAACTGACCCTCCTAGGTCATTTTGACCTGAGGGCAGCAGGAGGGTTCATTAAACAGACTACACCTTTAACTTCAAATTACTAACATCTGTTTGTCAAAACTGCAACTGCACATTTGGTCAACTATTTTTAATTTTAATTCCTATTTATGTTCATAAACATTTAATAGGGGCCAAGATGGTGTAGTGGCAGGGCTTCCGACTTGGAACCCGAAGGATGCGGGTTCGCGCCCCGGCCACTACACACCTTGGGGTGTCTATGAGTGCACACCTAATTCTCCAGCTCCCCGGGCGCTTTCTATGGCTGCTCACTGCACCACCTGGTGGTGGTTGGGTTAAATGCAGAGACGAATTTCGTCTGTGTATGGGAAACATACGCAGATGACAGAAAAGGACATTATTATTATTATTAAACATGTTAAATGTAAATATATAAGCCAAAGGCTACTTTTCATGAGAAGTGAAAGGTTCATCCTCTGTGACGCAGTGAGACAGTTCAGTGTTTGTTCATGGTGGTGCAGAGCAGCCGTCCCTTTAACTCCCTCTCACAACTCTGATAAAGAAGAAAGAAAAGCCAGGGAATAAAAACAAGGGAAGTGGTTGATGTCCGGGTCAGCTGCAGAGGAAGATGGCCCGAGGTATGAGTTTACAGGAACAGCTACAGTCCTTCGAGGAAATTCATTCATTCATTCACCCTTTATTTAAACAGGAATGTTCAGACAAGCAGCACTGATTGAACCCGTTTAGCATCTTGATGTGAACGACTGAATCCTCTTTTCATAAAACAGTACTGTGTGTGTGGGTGTGTGTGTGTTAGCAAAATATTTTGCGGACCACTGGGCAGATTTAAAATAAATAAATAAATGGACATACAGTATTGACATCTTGTGGAGGTACGACAAAACCCAACAATGGCTTAAACTAAGTAAAATTTTTACATATTGAGCTCAAATTTAATGTGGTAGTAGCTGAGAGTCATCCCCGACACTCCGAGCACTAAGTGACCGCAGAATGTTTTTGCTATTGTCATTAAAGGTGTTGTGACATGATGCTAAAACATCTTTAGAAAGAGAAGCTAAGCTTTGATTTTTTTTTGTACACAGATGCATCGAATAATATATAAAAGTTTTTTTTAATAAAAATAGTTCTCTGCAGTATGTCGCAGTTTTCGGGTGGAGAAAGGAGGGGACGCATTTTTATGACTCAAGGTATTGAATGCACATTGTAAATAAATTGCAGTGTATATATAAACCAAGGAATTAAGCAATTTAAGTGAAGATTTAAGAGATTTGTCTTCAGTTTCAGAAGCCGAAGTTAGTTCGAGTGATGAACAACAAACAGCTGTTTTTCATCTTTTGGGAAAGTGAAAAGGCTCACTTGTTCACTGGCGATATTAGAAAACCCAAATGCGACACAACGTACCGGCATTTTTCAATTATGCACAAAAAAAAGGCGATCTTGAACACAATAGCCGTGTTTCCATCAAGGTTTCTTGATGCGCATTTTGAAGTATCGCATCAGAAAAGGTGAATGGAAACGGCACGATTCGAATTAACTTCCTCTAATTCGCAAAAAAGTTGATACGCTCGCTTGAGGTGGTTTTTGGGTTTTTCGAAACAGAGCTGATGCGCAAAACGAGAGATGGAAACAGATTTGCCGACTCAGTTCTGACGTAGCGAACATTCACGTCATGTGACTGATCAGCTGTTTCCGCTGTAACATCGCTAAAACTAGTTGGCATGACAGAATAAATACAACTTGCCCGATAGCAACACATTCCTGAAATATTCTCTCCATTTTGCCGAGATGTGTGGTTCGGTTCCTGTTTTCAACCGCTACTTCCTGTTTACTGTAGACGTGCGTAACGCTGACGTCTGACGTAATGCCGCTTTGCGTGGCCTGGTGGATTCGCTTCAAGCCAGTTGATGGAAACACTTCTGATTCGCATTAATTTTTATTTATATTTTTGCGAATTTTCAAAAATTTGCTCAAAATTAGATGGAAACACGGTTAATGACACTGCGCGCTAATAGCAGCCCGCAGGCTCAACTTCAGGTCCCTACGTCACAGACGTCGCATGCGTAAGTACCCGGATGTCCCGTGACGAAACACGGCGCCAATTTTAAAATAACTTTTAAAAACAAATTTTCATGGATTTATCATTTTGCTTGTAAAAACGAACATAGTTGAATGATACAACATATATATGTTGTGCCACTTTATGCATAGTTCCCAAATCATGTCACACCACCTTTAACTTTGAGTCAACCCCATACAAGATGGTCACCACAGCTAATGATACTTAGCTAACACAAAAATGGTCAGTCAGTTTTATGGATGTTGAACTAAGATTTGGTGTGGTAGTAGCTGAGAGTGACCCTCATCACATGCACTGAGCGCTAACAGATCAAACAAGACCTGCTTTCTAGGCTTTTCTTGAAGAGACGTAGTTGAAGTTGAAATGTAGACAGACGAGTAAAATGAGAAGTTTGCCTTTCGGCTCATTTCTTCATTCACCACAATGGACCAGAGTGACACCCTCACTACCAAGGACGAGGCTCCATGTAAATGTAGTCGTGGTCTTTTTATTCATTTTGACCACGGTGCTCTGTGTTTCTGTCTCCAATGCGTGAGTATTCCATTTAACGTCTGTGACGCTGAAGTTGGTTCTTATCAGGTTTGAGTCGAGCTCTGGGTAATCTGGAGTAACCAACAGAGAAACTGGTTTCTGTGGTCGATGACCAATCAGCTGTCACTGCAGTCTGTGGAGGGCAGCAGTGACGTGAACATCAGCAGAACTTTGTCATCAGAAAACACGTTTTTCACCATTGTGTTGACAAAAACACTATTCATTTACCTTCCGACACTTTATTTGTATAAGCTTTAGTTTACGAGTATATAATTATATAGTTTATAGCTTTATGTTTAACTTTAGTTGTTCTCATCAAACAAAATGTCTACGAGGGTGCTGACTGTTTCTTCTTAGAGGATGGAGGTCAAACCTGGTTTGTTTAGTTTTGGTTAAACGTTTCTTTGCACTCAAATCAAAGTCAAGTCAAAGTCAACTTTATTGTCAGAACTGCAATATGTACAGGACATACACAGGATTGAAATTGCGTTTCTCTCAGTCCCTCGGTGCAACATTAACCATTTAAACACTAAAACACTGAAACATTTAATAAACATAAGCATAAAATAGTAAAAGTGTAACACTGTCCTGAGTTTTTGCATAGTAGTATAAAAGTATGCAGTGGCGGACTATTCGTATATTTTAATATAATAAACAAGCAGGGTAGGGGGGGAGCTAGGTAAAATATAAAATCCCCTCTATCTCTCCTTGTTTAAGTCAGAAGATTTAGGCCGAATATCTTTTAAAATTTTGATACAGAAAGAAAACGTGAAAATAGTAGTTGTCTCAGCTGATTTCTGTCAGGATTTCTTTTACCCAACCTACAAAATAAATCCTAAAACTCATACCTCATCTTGTTGTGAATCCTCCTCGTCTTCATCTTGAGTCACTGCCTCTGCGCCATTCACTTCTTCCTGCATCCGGTCCGGTTCCCCCACACTTTCAATGGGCCGCCTGTCATTATCAGCAGTTGATGACGTTTTAGACCCATTAAAAAACATTGTCACTTTTGGTAGTGTAGAAATATAAGCTTTGGTTTTTTTCACGCTTTTTACATTTTTCCGCTCCGCTTTCGTACCTTTGTGTTCACTTCATCTTTTTTCTTCTCCTCTGACTGTCTTCCCGCTTTTCCGCTCAAGCATACAGCAATTCCTGTTTTGGGTGATGTCATGATGGAATAGTCCATTTTAGAAGGGGGGGTACAGAAATCGACCGTATATTGTATTGTGTTTTTAATGATCGTTTTCATTGTAACTATAATTATTTTTATGTTAAACGTACATTAACAAGCAGGAGCAATGTTAGGGATGTAGGTGACTGGCCGGGGCGGGGCCCCTGCTGATTGGGGGCCCCAGGCAACTGCCTAGTTTGCCTTAATGGTAGATCCGCCCCTGAAAGTATGAAAATACTGTATACTGTACTTATTAAAAATGGGGCAGACATGTTGGACTGATTAGTTCAGAAATGAAAAACAACCATTGTGTTAGCTCACCTGAAGCTATCAAAATACTGTCACTTAAAGACATGACATCCAAAAAGATGATTCAACAAGTTTCCATAAACGCGTTCACAAAGCTGTCCCAGCAAATGATGATGGTCCAACGGATGACTGGTGGTTTCCATAGCAACAAGACTAAAAAGAGCAGAGCTAATCAGAATAATGTGACATTTTCTTTTCAGTTTATTTATTGAAATGACTGAATGGATTTGGTTTGTCATACAAGTATTTTATTCATTTGTAATTTTAAAAGTATTCAACTGTTTTGTTTGTATAAACCCACAAGCATTTTTACTTTGTCATGTTTTCTGTATAGCTTTTGTTAGATAAGCCATAACAGATACTGCAGAATAAATACATATTTAACATTAGTTTTGAGCACAGCTTCTCAAACAGAATAAATATGTATTTAACATTAGTTTTGTTATGTGCACAACTTCTCAAACATGAACAGATCTGGGCTCGTCACAGTAAAAATAATTTCCCTTTTATGTTTCTGTCAGGATGGGACTTTCAGCAGTGGTAGGATCTCAAAGAGTCTGAACAAGGAGAGTTTTGTCAAAATAAATAACGTTAGCACATAAAGTACGAGTGCGTGAACCTGGATCCTTGAAGTTCTCAGAAACGCCACAGAAGAGCTTCACAGACCTGCAGAGGGGTCACAGTGAGGTCTGTTGTCTTCATCACAACTCGTTACAAACCTCGGGACTCGTGGACCTCTGGTGCTGCCGATGTGGGAAGAAGTGAACTCAAGCTTTGGACAAAATTGAGCTCTTTAAAGCTAAACAGAACCAGACTGATCAAAATGTTGGCAGCTGTTCCATATTGATCTAAAAGGCCATTCTGAATGTAATTGACGTGCTCCTTGTGTGTTTTAAGTCACTGAGTTTGTCGTTATGCAACTCAGCCCTCTTTGATAGAGGCTGTTACCAAGGACGTATCTGAAGCCTGCGGATAAAAGAAACCAGATCGTTGCATAAGTCGGCTTTTCATTTCAGTTTTCTATCACTGATTTGTCCACAAGGCCCAAGGGTGACTGTGACGTCTCACAGTATATTACCTGAGCCGCTGCAGGGAGGAATAAACAGGAAACATTCGTTTGAGCTGGCTTTTATAAGTTACTCCTTTTTTTCTGTTCAATGGTCACTTCCCACATTCATCCATGCAGGGGATCGTTGTCACAGACACTCCAGCTCCTCTTTGTCTTTTACTTTGTTTATTCATACACGTTGTAGTAATTTTCGAAACAAATGTTTTTTAAGAACTGAAGCTAGCATTCGAGTTCACGGCAGAGTTTTAAGCTCATCGTTTGCTGAGAAACCGAGTCATAGCAGTTTTGGTTGAAAATTACTTTATACACGAGTTCTCTTCCATGATCTGTTGGCACTCAAGAGTCTGTGCTGTGAATGACTGTCAGCTACTACCAAAACAAATTATCGCTCAATGTCTTTAAAATTCACAGAGGTATCGTCATTTTTGCATAAATTAAGATAGCTGGAGCAACCATCTTGAATGGGATTGACTCCAAAAGTTAATCAATAGTAGGTGTGCAGCTAGCGATTAGCTTCTGTGTGTTTCATTCAAATTATTCAGTTATTCATGAGATATTCAGCTAATGCTATAAACAAATGAATACACACAGACAGACATCAACAACATATTGTCGCTCTGACTTTCACCTTCAGCGGCAGGCGATAACAAAGGACAGCAGCGGATAAATATGTTAGAACTTGCCTGGACCTTTCTTTTGAACATAGATAGATGCAGTCGTTACATGATGTTACTACAGTCAAAGGAAAAAAACACTCATGTACAACTAAAGAACATGTAGTGTGAAACGCCCAGTCTGGTCTTTGGAGCCTGCATACCAACACCAAAGTGCTCTTCATGGCTGGGTTTGGTTTCCTGAGGACTCATGAGATTATGCATAATGTTATTCATGAGAGTTACAACTCTATTTGCCATCATGAAATAATCTTAGTCTAAAATTTTGACATGAATGGTGGCAGGTGATGTGCATTCCTTCAAAGAATGCTGTTGGGATGTTAGTGTAAATCTGATATTTTTATTCATTTATTTTTGTTACGCTGTAGCTCCCTCCAAATCAGTGGTTCCCAACATTGGTCCTTGAGGAACACCATCCTGCATGCTTTAACTGTTTCCCTGCTTTGACACTCCTGATTTGAATAATTGGGTTATTAACCGGCTTCTACGTGTGAGCATGTAACCTGTTTCTCACCTGATTCTCTTCCTAATTGTCCACAGGTGTCTTCCTCTGGTCTCATTAGTGACTAGTATTTAGTCCCTGTGACTTTCACAGGAGGAAGACTTGGTTTCCTGAAGCTGCAGTGGCAAGTCCTTGCACATGACGTTAAATGAGCATTGTCCTTCCATGGTGTCATGATCTGCGGTTGTTTCGCTCCACCTGCTCTCCTATGGGCACCTGCTTTGTCTGGGCTGGTAAGATTTTGCTGCCTCACCAGCAATTCATCCTGTGTGATGTTAGTGCAGCTCACTAAGGCTACATTCACTGCAGGTCTTAATGCTCAATTCCGATTTTTTTTTTTATCCAATCTTTTGGTGTGAACATTCACACTACATTTTATATGCCACCTGCATCAGACCTGCATGACTCCAGTGTGAACGCTCTACGTTGCAGAAGCGACCCGCATGCGCAGAAGAAAACATGATCAGTGCAGCTGTAGATGTGATGAAATATTAAAAATGAGCTGCAGAACCCTGTGTTCTGCTCCATGCCTCCTTTGGATCCGCACTGCGGCTCATGTCTCAGCCTGCGTGATGTGACACGCAGGCTGCGAGTTGCTTGTTTGGGCTTGTTTTCATGGGGCTGGTCGCTTGTTTTTGTCCCGAGATCTGTCAACACTGCTGACGCAGCACCCTGTGTTTGAGGAAGTAAACATGGACGCGCGCGACAGTTTTCAGTGTGTGTTGGTAATTTTGAAGTTGTTGTCCAATCGGGGAGAGCTAAACATCCAAATGATTAAAGGCAAAAACTGAGAAGAAAGCAAGCGAGTGGTGTGTGCGTCGGTCTCACTGCAAGTACAGAGAGCTCGTCCCCCCACCCCGCTCTGAGCTGCGTGTCCCCTCTGTCTGTACAAACACACGCGGGCTCAATTAAATGAGCCGCGCAGTTCTGAAAAAGTCAGATGTAAGTCACGTGAGCGTTCAGACTGCAGTCGCTTTGAAAACATCAGATATATATCTGATTTAAAACTGAAACGGCCTGGGTCGGATTTGAAAACATCAGATTTGTCGCGTTCAGACTGTCAAAAAAATCGGATATGGGTCAGATGGGGCAAAAAAAATCAGATTTGGGTCGGATTTGCCTGCAGTGCAAACGTAGCCAAATTGTCATTTTTTCTCTCCGAGCCATCTGGTCCTCCTGCATTTGTGTCCCTCATTACTCGCCAGCCGGTCCAGATTCCAGCTAGAATCGGCCCTGGCGTGCAGCGAATTCAGCCCCTGCATGGATCGTGACACTACGGAAGTTGAAGTAATTAAATCACTGAATCAGGTGTGTTGGACAACTAAAACCAGCAGGATAGGGTTCCTTGAAGAACAGGGCTGGAACCACTGCTCCAAATAAAAAAGAACCATCCATTCATCCATCTATTCATCCATCCATCCATCCATTAGCTTTACCCGCTTCTTCCTTTTTGGATCACGGAGGTCGCTGGTGCCCATATCCTTCAGTCACTGTGCGAGAGATGGGGGACACCCTGGACATGTCTTCAGTCCATCACAGAGACACATAGAGACAAACAAGACAAACAACCATTCACTCTCTCACTCACACCTAGAGACAATTTAGAGTTACCAATCAGTCTAACATGCATGTTTTTGGTCTGTGGGAGGAAACTGGAGTAGGCTACCTGGAGAAAACCCACACATGCACAGAGAGAACATGTAAACTCCACCCAGAAAGGTCCCAGGCCAGGATTTGAACTGGTGACCTTCTTGTTGAGAGGTGGCAGCTCTGATCCATCGTGCCGCCCTAAAATAGAACCATAGAACAGTTTTATTAATCGTGTTGATTGCTTTGACTCAGAACAAGAATTACTGAATATTGTTTTAGCAGATTTTTGACCCTGATAAACAGTTTTGATCCAGTTTGTGCAGCAGGTACAGGCCTGTTAATTAAAATAAAAACTAGACGTGTCTCTGTTTTTCTTTTATTCATTTATTTTTTTCTCATCGTCAGACTGGTTGTACCAACAAAAACAAATTCAGGAGTCCTGTAGTTGCTGTGTTATTACGGTACTCTCTCACAAAGTACAGTAAAGTATGATTAAAAACAAGAAAACAATGTCTAAATTGTACAATAAACCCTGGTTCAGAACCATATTTACATACATGTTGTCGTCTGTAATGATGCTGACGAATCAGCAGTTTTTAAATGATTTTTTTTTATGTTGCATAAACATAATTACATTTGCTGGTTTTTATTTCTAAAGGGGGTTAGATTTTAAGTGTTGCAAGTATAGGCCAACACATTTACAGCTGAAATGATGATGATTTAATTTGATTTAATGTTCTCTGCAGGAAATAAAGTGTGCATCAGTGAAAGTGTGTGTGTGTGTGTGTGTGTGTGTGTGTGTGTGT